>JANJGK010004626.1:55000-58715 GCA_039081455.1 Macrobrachium rosenbergii | reverse complement strand
AAAATTAAGAAGGTATCATCAACATACCTCCTGTACAGTAATGGTTTAAAATCTGAAGGACAATCGTCTAACCATCTTTTCTCCATAAAGCACATAAACGCATTTGCCAAAGATGGAGACTGGTCACCCTTTACATATTGATGATTTTTCTGTTTAAACCAATGCTCAGTTAGCTTCAGACCTCGACATTTTAGAAGTTCTATACTCTATCAAGATAAAGCCTTCTTTGGCTAGAAATGTGGCTGTAACCTCACTTTTGCGTTCTTAGTCTGCGTTTTACTGGTTTGTATATTGATTAGTGTGTTTGTTGTGCCTTTGTACCTTCCGTTTTTGTATTTTGCTTTATTTTATTTTCTTCACTTATTTATTTTGATTAGCCATCTTATAAACGTAGTCTTATAATTTTGCTCTATTATTTTGAATTTTATTACAAGAATTGTAATGTGGTTATTTTAATTTTGTATGTTGATAACGAGTGAGAGTATTGCTCGAAACATATCCCAATAAAGTTGTGCAAAATGCTGTTCCGGGTTTTGGCCGTGGTATATTTTATATATATATATATATATATATATATATATATATATATATATATATATATATATATATATATATATATATATATATATATATATATATATATATATAAATATATATATATATATATATA
Source organism: Macrobrachium rosenbergii (assembly GCA_039081455.1). NCBI lineage: Eukaryota > Metazoa > Arthropoda > Malacostraca > Decapoda > Palaemonidae > Macrobrachium > Macrobrachium rosenbergii. The sequence goes on along the minus strand of JANJGK010004626.1, from coordinate 58,045 downwards.
TATATATATATATATATATATATATATATATATATATAATATGATATATATGTATGTATGCATGTATGTATGTCTTCCCATTTTGGCTCAGTTGAGACAGGCGATCTATTGCCCTCTTGAAGCCAAGAAACGGAAAAAGGAAAAGATGGAAGGAGGCGAGCGACAGGCATGTCTTTTTAAAAGAGGAAAATTATAAGAAGCTCTAAAGCCACCAGCAGGAAGAATCCTTTTCAAGTATGACGTTCAGTTTAAATTGCAAGTGATAAAACTGCTTAATAATTTGCTCATCAAATGTCTTTGGAAGGAGGACATTATAAAAACATGAAAACCATAAACAGGAAGAATCCTTTTGAATAATGACATTTACTTTAGATAAAACAATGATAAAACCGCTTGCTTATCTGCTAATCAAATGCCTTATAAGGAGAACATTATAAAAGCACTAAAAACAGAAGCAAGAAGAGGCCTTTTAAAGTATGACATTTATTTAAATAAAAAAGTTATAAAAATACTTGTTTATCTATTAATCAAGCGTCTTTAGAAGCAAGAAGAAACCTTGAAAGCACGAAGTTTGATTTCAATAAAAAAAAGAGTGATAAAACTACTTGTTTATCTGCTAATCATGTTATGTCTTTAAAGGATGGAAACTTATAAGCACACGAAAAACATAAGCAGGAAGAATCCTTTTAAAGTATGGCTTTTAATTTAAATAAAAAAAGTTATAAAACTACATGTTTATCTGTTGATCAAATATCTTTAGAAGGAGACCGTTATAAAAACATGATAAACATAAGCAGGAAGAACCCTTTTGAATTATGATTTTAATTTAAATAGAAAGTGATAGAACTGCTGGTCAATTTGCTAATCAAATGTCCTTTTAAGGATGACATTATATAACACGAAGTCATAAGCAGGAAGAAGTCTTAAAAGCATGATGTTTAATTTAATAAAATAAAGTCAGAAAACTACTTGTTTATCTGCCAATCACCTCTCAACCCTAATGAACGAATGCCTTGCTAACACGGATCCCTATTACTGTGGGAAGGTTTTCAGACTTCAAATTCGAGAATTTCGTGCTAACGAAAAGAGAGACATGTACTTTGACGAAGTGATTTTCGGGATGAAAAGGGAAAGAGGAGGCTGATGATTAAGTGCCAGAGAATAACAGAATGCGCCGTCAATACTGATGACAGTGAGATGATATAAGACTGATAACAATGGAGGTAGGAAGGACCCAGTGACTATGGTGTCAGGTGCCGGAATGGAAACCCAGCAATAATTTTATTGTTGGCACAAAATATAGAGGTGATTCTCTCTCTCTCTCTCTCTCTCTCTCTCTCTCTCTCTCTCTCTCTCTCTCTCTCTCTCTCTCTCTCTCTCTCTCTCTCTCTCTCTCTCGTTTTCGTTGTCATTATTATTAAGTTACTCTTGTTTTTACCAACACTGTAGTGACCATCTCTCTCTCTCTCTCTCTCTCTCTCTCTCTCTCTCTCTCTCTCTCTCTCTCTCTCTCTCTCTCTCTCTCGTTTACGTTGTTATTAAATTACTCTTGTATTCATTACCACTGTCATTACCAATGTAGTAACCATCTCTCTCTGTCTCTCTCTCTTTTTTTGATATTGTTATTAAGTTACTCTTGTTTTCATTACTACTGTAATAACCACATTAACTATATTTGTCATATTTTTTAAAAGTTATTAAATTAGGATGAACCCTCTTCATCCTCATTCAATGAGTCTTTCTAGACGGTCTTGTGATGGCTATTTGTCTGTCAGGCCGCACGTTTTCTGTCCGCCCTCAGATCTTAAAAACTACTGAGGCTAGAAGGCTGCAAATTGGTATGTTAATCATACACCCTCTAGTCATCAAACATACCAAATTATAGCCCTCTAGCATCAGTAGTTTTTATTTTATTTAAGGTTAGAGTTAGCCATGATCGTGCGTCTGGCACCGCTATAGTGCCAGCAACACAGGCCACCACCGGGCAGTGGCTGAAAGTTTCAAGGGCAGCGGCTGAGAGTTTCATGGGCCGTGCCTGAGAGTTTCATACAGCATTATGCGCTATACAGAAAACTCCATTGCGCCGAAGAAACTATGACGCATTTTTTACTTGTTTGGTTGATATCCGGTGTTGGATAGCTGCAGGGCACAGTGAGTCTGCTGGATTGAGATGGATTTTGGTGGTTATATCTGGCGTCGCAACATCTTGGTTATAGACTTTCATCCTCTTGGTTTACTTTTGTAAGCCTTCTTGCCATCCCTTCGTCACTCCATCGAATGTTTTTATGCATCTGAAATCAGAAGTTCTACTTGTCGTAAATGTTTTTGAATAGATGTGACCCGAAATTTTTCTTAAATGTCTCCAAGATGTCACATCTTTTTCAGGTGCTGGGCCAACTTATTCTACACTTAGGGTACTGGGTTGGAGAAAAATGTATTTTCTAATGCCTTTGTGGCATTTCTACTTATCTATCCATAGCTATATTTTTTGTCTAATTCCACATTCAGTGTACATGGCTCTGAGAAGTTTCTTAGATATTCTTGGTCGTATTGAACGTTAAGTATATGTATATTATAATCAGTTATACTGCGGAATGGAATCTAGAATTTTGGCCCAAGGCCAAGCGCTGGGACCTATGAGGTCATTCAACTCTGAAAGGGAATTGATAGTAGAGAGATTTGGAAGGTGTGACAGGAGGAAAACCCCGCAGTTGCGTGGAGTCTATTGTCAGGAGCGGGTGGAAAGTAAGACGGAAGAAAGAGAATATGAACAGAGTGTACATTAAAAGGAATGAAAGGGTAGCAGCTAGGGGCCGACGGTACGCTGCAATGAACCTTAATGCCTACAGTGCACTGCATGAGGTGCACTGACGGCACTACCTCCCCTACGGGAGTTATGCTGTGGATAAAAAAAAAACTGAGTAAACTTTTGGAAAAATATTGAAATTACAACCTATTTAGCCTTGGCACCTACTTAGTTCTATCAATAGTGCATGCACTGAGAAACTGAAATGTTTACTTCGCATTTTAGCATCTACATTAATC
>JANJGK010004626.1:0-50000 GCA_039081455.1 Macrobrachium rosenbergii | reverse complement strand
AGGAGAGAAAGAATATGTGAATTACTAGCATCTTTCCACGACAAAATATGATTATGGGCCAAAGTTTCTTCTTCGTCTGGTTCGAGAGGAGAGAGACATTTCATATCAACTGCCTCAGTCACTGGGGTTTTCTGTATAGAAGTCTCCTTGATGGGAGCAGTTGTCATCCTTAAGTTTTGAGCAGAGTGATCAGTCCCTTTACTTATCAGGTGAACTACCTGTGGAGAAATCGTTGCAGATTGGTATGGTTTTTTAAGATTAATGTGCACTAGCTGGCTAGGTTTCCTTTTATCTGGAGTTTCAATTACATAAGTCGTTTTAGAGACCCTTTTGGTGATTTTATAAGAACCCATAAATTTTTCTCTTAATGGAGCTCCTGGAACTGGTCGATACACAAGTACATCATCTCCTACTTTAAAAGTTCTGAATTTGGCCTTTTTATCATAATGGTTTTTCATACGAATTTGACTGTTTGTTAAATTCTGATTGGCAAATTCATAAATAAGGTTAAGTTTGTCCTTAAGACTTTGAAGGTATTGAGGAATACTTACTTGCTGGTCTTTATAAGCACCTCTTAAGATGTTTTCTTTCACCATGCTTAGGTTTGTCCTGGGTCTTCGGCCAAACATCATCTCGAAGGGGGAAATTCCAGTCAACTCATTAGGTGTACTCCTAAGTACATACATAAGGAGATCCAGGTCTTCCTCCCAATCTCGCCGAGTTCCATACATGTACTTGCGCAGGAGACTTTTAATGGTCTGATGTACCCGTTCGAGGGCTCCATTCGTTTGTGGGTGAAATGCTGAAGCAAAAATATGGGAGATGTTGAACTGCTTTAAAGTTTGCTTAAACAAATCACTAGTGAAGTTTGTCCCCTGGTCACACTGCAGTTCCTTAGGGAAACCAAAGACGGTGAATATTTTAAGGAGATTAGCAATAATTGTTTTGGCAGATATGTTTTTAATAGCTTTGGCTAAAGGAAATCTAGTAGTTGGACACAGCACAGTTAAGATGTACTCGTTTTGCTTTTTAGTTTTGGGAAGTGGACCAACACAATCTACAATTACCTTTTCAAAAGGAGAATTAGGTACCGTAATAGGAACTAATGGTGCGGGTGGTATTTTCTGATTAAGTTTACCCGTTACCTGGCACGGATGGCAAGATTCTATGTGGCGTTTTACATCAGCTTTCATACCAGGCCAGTAGTAATCTTCCAATAAATGCTTATAAGCTTTGGAAATGCCTAGATGAGACTCTGCTGAATGAGCAAGATCCAATAAAGCTGTACGAAGATTAGAAGGAACTACAAGCTGATAAATATCATGCCAGGAATTTTGTCCTGCAATCTTCAGAGGTCTGTAACGTCTCATAAGGATGTTATTATCAAGATAAAAATACAGTAACTTATTTTCATCAGCATTGTCTTTTACTTTATCAAAATAATCTTTTAAACTATTATCAGACTTCTGATACTGTACAAATTCATCTGAGGGAATATCAACAATATCAGCAATGACTTTTTTACTCAAAGTACTTGGATCTACCTTACCTGTGGGTTTCGTCTCTTTAGGAGGAACTGAAGTTGCAGACCTGGTGACTACTTGACAGGGAAGCTCTGTCCCAGGAGAAAACACCACTTGGCTAGCTTTCTCGATCACTACTTCAGGCTGAGTGATGATAAGACTAGGAGTACTGTTAGTTTGAGCCAGGTCATTACCAAGTATCATGTCTATATTCTTCCAAGGCAGGTCAGAATCCAACAAGGCAATATTAGTTGAACCTTTAAAATAAGGACATTCAAGAGAAATCTGTGCAATGGGCAAAACCCTTTGACAAGTCAAATCTGTGACAGTTACATATTGATCTGTTGGTTGGGCTAAATCTTTTAACTTTGAGCTAATGATAGTTTGAGATGACCCTGTATCTCTCAAAATTTGCACTGGAATATCATTAACTTTACCAGGATATATAAATGCTGAAAAGTCTGATAGAGGTTGAGCATAGTGAAGTGTAGTTTTATTTGCAGTGGTCCCTGACTTGTGTCCCTGTTGAAAAGCATTAAGAGAAGCCTTACCATGAGATGCTTTGCATTTGGGGCTAGGACAGTCTTTGATATGATGTCCTTCTTTCTTACAAAAAGTACAAACTTGAGTGGCAGATGAAGGGGAGGACAACTGTGGTTTATGTTTATGAATGAGATGGTAATCATCAGCTAATAGGGCAGCCCATTTTCCATCTTTTTCTTGTTTTTCTCTAATAAACATTGACACATTAGCTGGAATACACCTTAGGAATTCCTCCAAAACTATTAAATTCTTCAATTGTTCCAATGCAGTTATTTGTTCCTTATCCAACCATTTATTAAACTGCTTCAACTTCAGTGTGAAAAACTCCAGATAAGTTTGTGCTTGGCTCTTCAAAGTTTGTCGAAAGATTTGTCTGTACCCTTCTGCTGTCACACTGTAAGCATCTAAAATGGCAGTTTTAGACCAGTTGAGAGGCGTTGCAGTGTTTTCAAAAGTAATGAAAAATACATCAGGGTCTTTTTCATTGAAGACAGGTAGGAGTTTGCGTGCTTTGCCAAGATCAAAAGCCTCGGGTAACTGCTTCTCTGCTAACCTTTCTTCCAGTCTTATGGCTGATAGTTCCTTTTCCAACTGAACTCTCTCTTTTCTTTCTAGTTCAAGTCGTCTTTGCTCAGTTTCTGCAATTAGGCTTGCAGCTTCTACCCTTTTTTGTTCTGCTGCTGCCGCGGCATTTGCAGCTTCTACTGTTCGCTGCTGTAGTTCAAGTTGAAGTTTCAATTTCACTAACTCTGGGTCTTCAGTCGTCGTAACTTTACGAATAGCACCTCGTTCTAGTGTTAGAGGCCTTAAGGGAAGAGCCTCTTCTTCTGTAATGTTTCCACTATGTACCAAGAAGTCTAAAATCTTCCCCAATAGTTCAGCTTTCACAACAGGATGACTTACAATTATCCTTGCCCTTTCAGCTATTTGGCAAAGCTGGTCTTTCTTGGCTTCCCGTAGTGTATTCAGATGTTCCCTGGGAGCACTTAAAAATTTTTCAAGATCAAAAGGCATCTTTCAGCACTGACAAGAAAATATTAAAATGAACAGTTCACATGAAACTGCACTACCATACACAAGCTCATGTAACCACCAAATGTCAAAACTTTAGGCCATTTGTTAAAAAAAATATAATGGTGTGAAGGCACCCATAAATCACGAATTACCGTAACAATCATTAAATGAAGCACGGAACACAATTGACAGCCAGACAGTAATTCCCTTTTAAATGAAGGAGCATTTGCTATAAGCAATTTTTCAAAAATTCATAACAATCAGAAAACGCAGTTCACCATTAATACACAACCATAAACAATCCAGAATGAAACAGATTCTAAATGAAGTAATTACAAGGTACCAACTGTTACCTGAACAAGGAATAAACCTTTAATTGGCCATCGAACTAGGAAGTGAGGTTCCTGACGACGCGGTATTATCATTCATAGACTGAATCCTTTAAAGAGCAAGGGTCGTAACCTGTTTAGGAGGAACATAGGTTCCTATGGAAGGAATTTTAATTCCTTAAGGTGAGGTTTTGAATGCCTCGAAGCAACCTCGGCGAAGTTGGGGCGACTATGAAGATATCGCTAAGCGATGGTCTGTAGGCATTACTTAAGGTTCTTTGCAAAGACCCTTCGGCCCCTAGCTGCAGCCCTTTTCGTACCTTTTGCTTTTTTTTTTCTTTCTTCCTTCTTACTTTCCACCCTCTCATAACAATTATTTCATATCTCTTGTTAACCCTTTCAAACCTTATTACTCTCAATTTCTCTTTCAGCGGTGAATGACCTCTTGGGTCACAGCGCTTGGCCTTTGGCCTAAATTTATATTCCATCCCAATTCTGAACCGTAATGTTACCGACTTTTGACAGGACTGCGTGAGGTGCACTGACGGAAACACTCCCCTACGGAGTTATTCTGGAGGAAAACTTTCACGACTGGCCTTCACATATTAATCTGGATGATGAGAATATCATTACTGAATGCAGATGAATTTGGCGAGTGAGGAAACGAAAGCGGTGCAATTAGCATTGCTTATAAGCGCGTGTCTTCAATCAACAGTCTTCAATCAAACTTCCACATTTTACCGCCGACACTTAATGGCGTAGCCGGCGGCTCTCTTATCCTGCTCCATGAGCGAACCTAATCAGGCCTGAATGACGACGTCAGAATGCTCTTGTTGGGAGAGAGAGCGGAGTTCTGAGCGAGGCTGAAAGACTCGTTCTCTCGCTGTTTTATGTGATCGAATTCCTGGAAAACTGAGGATGATGCTTGCTAATGGTAGGCGGTGAGGGCAGCCATTTGTCGAATGTCGAGTTCATATTTTTTCTTTTATTTATTTAATCTCAGAATCAACTCGATTGAATTTTCTTTCGTTTCATGAGTTGTGTTTCCAAAACATAAAACACCCCGCAGGGGGGTAGCGCCTTCAGTGTACCTCACGTGGTGCACTGGTTCTTTGCAGTGTCCTTTGAATGGATTCTATAAGGCATTTTTATTACGAAATTACTCAGATCATAGGTTCAATTTACTTGATACAAAATGTGCTTCAGTCCACCTGAGCTACTCTTGTGGGTCGATTTGGGAATGGAGATAACGAGGAAGAAGAAGAATAAAAGAGAAGAGAGAGAGAGAGAGAGAGAGAGAGAGAGAGAGAGAGAGAGAGAGAGAGAGGAGAGAGAGAGAGAGAGAGAGAGAGAGAGAACCTGTAATGAGGCAGCATATGTTTCATGAGTTTATTTCACGTGTACAGAGTTTTGATTTTAATTCTAGCTTCTGTTCAGATTCATTTTTGAGAAAGACTATTGAAGTACGTACACAAATGTTTAATATGTAGGTCAGTATGTTGCCAGTTTTGTCTCTCTCTCTCTCTCTCTCTCTCTCTCTCTCTCTCTCTCTCTCTCTCTCTCTCTCTCTCTCTCTCTCTCTCTCTCTCTCTCTCACAGACATATTGAAAGGATACGATCCTTCAAACTGGAGCAAATCTGTAGAAAATATAATGAAAATAATAGAAGGGATACCAATGAAAGTTCAAGTTATCAAAAGACTTATAAAGAAAATCTACAAAAATCAACACATTCCATCAAAGAAATAAGTACGGTGGAATTAGTGAATATATTGATTGATGCAATAGGCACACGGATGCCTAAAGCATGTAAACTATGTAGAGTGTGGTATAGCATTGTCAATCCACAAAACCTGATTAGGAAATGCTATGCTTGCCACGTACCGACACACCCTTCATGTGCTGAAGTTGAGCAAAATAGAAACAAGTACACAAAAATATTTTGCTCCACATGTCTAGTATGGATAGACAAGGTCATTAAATCAAGACTTAATGTACAGATTGTGGAGGATGAAGAAGATGAAGAAGATGAAGAAGAGGAAGAAGAGGAAAATAGAAAGAAGAAAATAAGACTGAAGAGAGAGAAAAGATTAATGAAAACAAAGAACAGGATAATAGTATGGATGCAGAGAAACTCATAGATTCTACATATGAGGCAATACAGCAACATACATATGAAGAAATAAATTACGACATGACAAATCAAAATAAAATCCCAAAGAGGTTGTACCCGGATCTCCATACTGATGGGAAAGAACAAGAAAAAAAAAAAGAAAAGAAAGACACAGTATGCACCCTTTTGAAAAGAGGGAATTGCAGGTTTGGTGAAAGATGTTATTACAAACATCCCAAGATATGTCACAATTATGAGATCTATGGCAAATGTGCATATCTAGATGGCTATGAAGAGGAATGCAGCGATCTACATCCAAAATATGTAGAAACTGGAAAGAAGGAAATGGATGTAGGTTTAATAAGAAATGTAGGTACATGCATCCTGTAGCCATGAAAAACCAAAATCAAAATCAAATACATATAAAAAATCAAGGTAAAAATGAAACAAATAAAGAAAAGAACAAAGATCATGTGATGAAGGCAAAAAGCAAGCCAACAACACATTATGAAATGTCAGCACCACGATATGAGCCATCAGCACCTAGATATAGCACAAGGAACAAGCAATGTATCTATGATGCTAGGGGATGGTGCAGATATGGAGATAAGTGCAGGTTTATGCACAAAGTGAATAAATATGAAGCTGGAAGAACAAATATAATGGAAAAGTTGGATTTTTTAATGTACGAATTTCTGGAAATGAAAAAAAGATCAACATATCAGAACAGGAAAGAGACATGGGAAAATCCTTATTATTACCCATATTAGATAATGGAGATAATACGCAAACCATCATAGTGATGAACGCGCAGGGTTTAGTTTCGAGTAACTCAAAAAGAAAGATAGAGTTCTTAGAAGAACTAACCCAAAATGAAAAAATAGAAATATTGAATATAAGTGAAACCTGGTATTCCCAAGAGACTGGTAATAATGACCAGATAAAGGGTTTCCAAACTTATAGATCAGATAGAAAAAATAGAAATCAAGGGGGAACCGCGATATATGGGAGAGATGCCAATCAAGGAAAAATCTGTGAGAAATATAGTAACACAGAATGTGAATTAATAGCGGTAGAATTTGAATCTGAAAAATTAGTGAACATTGTAATATATAGACCCCCTAATACTAAAGAGTTTGACATAATAATTGAAAAATTGGATGAAATATGAAGAAATCACAAGGACTGGACTATACTCCTAACCGGAGACTTTAACTTTCCTTTTGTAGAATGGAAAGAACGAATAGGAGACTGTGGTTGTATTTATACATATAAAAAAGAGAGCAATAGTAGTGCAGAAGATAAGAGGCAATTTGAAAAGCTATTAGATATGCTACTAGAACATAACATTCAGCAAATAAATCACCTACCAACAAGAAAGGATAATATTCTAGACCTAGTATTTGTGAATGAGGTGAACTATGTTAAAGAAATAATAGTATATAACACGAGTTTTTCGGACCATAATGTCATAGAACTAACAGTCCGTTCCAGAACATACGAAAACAGAGAAAAGCAAGAGACGAAAAAATGGGAAGGATATGGAAAATACAATTTCTATAGTAAGAATATAAATTGGTCAAAAATAAATGAAGAATTAAACAAAGAATGGGAAAACATATTTGTAAGTGATGATATACAGGTAAATACCGATATGTTATATAAAATATTAGAGGAAATAGTGGAAAAATATATACCGAAGAAAAAAAGTAATCATCAGTCACGAATTCCAAGAGACAGAAGGATCTTGTTCCAGAAAATTAGAAAGTGGAAAAAAGCTCTTGCAAAAGAAAAGAATGCATGGAAAGTGATGGAACTAAAAAGTAAGATAGAAAATGCAGAACAAAAGATTATACAATCAAAAGAAAATGAAAAATGGAACCTAGAAGAAATGACACTACAAAATATCAAGCAAAACCCTAAAATTTTTTATTCATATGCAAAAAAGATGAATAAAATAAGAATAGAAATAGGCCCTCTAAGAATTGAAGGGCGATTAACGAATGAAAAAAAGGAAATATGTAACATATTAGCAGAAAGATATAAGAGTGAATTTACACCTAGAATTGACAATGAAGATAATGATACAGAAATAAGAGATGAAAATACTGAATACTTATCAGATATAGATATTACAGAAGCCGATATTGTGCAGGCTATTAATGAAATTAAAAATGGATCAGCAGCAGGACCAGATGGAGTACCTGCCATATTGTTAAAGAAAGTGGTTCATTCAATCGCAAAGCCGCTAGCAATATTATTAAGACAAAGTATAGATACAGGCAAGATTTATGATGAGCATAAATTAGCATATATTACTCCTACTTTCAAAAGTGGTTCAAGACTAGAGGCAAGTAATTATAGGCCTGTGAGTCTGACATCTCATATTATGAAAGTATATGAAAGGGTAATGAAAAAAAATATAATGAAACATTTAATGAAAAATAGATTGTTCAATATAGGACAACATGGTTTTGTACCCGGAAAAAGTACACAAACCCAACTGTTAGTCCACCATGAAAGCATATATAAAAATATGATAAATGAAAAAGATACAGATGTGGTTTACCTAGACTTTGCAAAAGCTTTTGACAAGGTAGATCATAATATATTAGCGAAAAAAATTAGAAAACATAACATTGTTGACAAAGTAGGAAGATGGATAAAAGAAGTTTTGCAAAACAGAAAACAGATAGTGATTGCAAACGATGAGAAATCGGATGAAGCTACGGTAATATCCGGTGTACCACAGGGTACGGTGTTAGCTGCATTGCTGTTTGTGATTATGATTGCAGACATAGACAGTAATGTTAAGGACTCAGTAGTAAGAAGTTTTGCAGATGACACAAGAATAAGTAGAGAAATTGCTTGTGATGAAGATAGGAACTCGCTACAAAGAGACTTAAACAAAATATATAAATGGGCAGAGATAAATAGGATGGTATTTAACTCTGATAAATTTGAATCAGTGAACTATGGTGATAAAGTAGGAATGCTATATGCATATAAAGGACCTAATAATGAGACAATCACAAACAAGGAAGCAGTTAAAGACCTTGGTGTGATGTTGAATAGGAATATGTTATGCAATGATCAAATAGCAATTCTATTGGCAAAATGCAAAGCAAAAATGGGAATGTTGTTCCAGCACTTCAAAACTAGAAAAACTGAACACATGATTATGCTTTATAAAACGTACATACGTAGTCCACTTGAATATTGCAATATAATATGGTACCCACACTACCAAAAGGATATTGCACAAATAGAGAGTGTACAAAGGTCATTTACAGCTAGAATAGAAGAAGTTAAGGACCTTGACTACTGGGAAAGACTACAGTTCTTAAATTTATATAGTCTTGAAAGGAGAAGAGAACGCTACATGGTAATTCAAGCATGGAAACAGATAGAAGGAATTACCGAAAACATCATGGAACTAAAATTATCAAAAAGAGCAAGCAGAGGTAGATTAATAGTGCCAAAAACTATACCAGGAAAATTAAGGAAAGCACACAGGACATTAATCCACCACGCACCAGCATCGATAATGCAGCGTCTATTCAATGCTCTACCAGCTCATCTGAGGAACATAACAGGAGTGAGCGTAGATGTGTTTAAGAATAAGCTCGACAAATATCTAAGATGCATCCCAGACCATCCAAGACTGGAAGATGCAAAATATACCGGAAGATGCGTTAGCAACTCTCTGGTAGACATCAAAGGCGCCTCACACTGAGGGACCTGGGGCAACCCGAACGAATTGTAAGGTCTGTAAGGTAAGGTAAGGTCTCTCTCTCTTCCTCTCTGTATGAATGGAAACAACGGAACCTTAAATACTTTGTGTATATTAGCGTCGACATCCGATAATAAAACACATATGTATATACGTACGTATTAAGTATGGTTTTATTTTAGAGGTGTATGATTGTATTAGTAGAAAAATAGGTAGGCACTTGCATTATCTGTGGTGCCATAAATATAACAAACTGCTAATGGTTCTCAGTCTAGATTGGCATACCTACGCATTTCCCGTCAAAAACAGATGGCCTTCTAAGCCAAGGCCTTACGATTCCCATACGAAAATATCCTCAATCTATGATAATTTTCTGTTGGATGGATATATTTATTCTATTTCCAGCATGAGCTGACAGATATCGGGTAACAGTATAGCTACAAAAGAGAGAGAGAGAGAGAGAGAGAGAGAGAGAGAGAGAGAGAGAGAGAGAGAGAGAGAGAGAGAGAGAGAGAGAGAGAGAGAGAGTGATCTATGATGAGAAACATCAGAACACAGCTCTACAAAAAATTATTGGTATATTATTAACTTTTTCTGACTACGCAATTAGTCACACGAGAATCAAATCATCCATAATGCTTTTATTATCCTTAGCCTTGCAATAAATAGATAATCCCCTGGTAAAGGAAACTTATTTTTAAAAAAAATTAAAGAACTGCAGCAATTTATACGCATGTTTTGGTTGACGAAAGTGGCTGATCTGAACAGAAACAGGTACTTTAAGCAAAGGATTTAAGTGTTTCTCGCCATTTTTGTTAGGAAAATCATAGGAAAGGGGTTGGTATATCTAATGAGGGTGCCTGGATTTGTATAAAGGGAGAATGTACTTAATCCCACAGCATATCGTCACGCAAGTCAGGTATTCCGAGCGAGATTCGTGACTGATAATCCGACCTGATTTAGCCTTTCTTTTTCACTTACGACTTATTATTAAGGGGGACTTTTTGTTATGTAGGAAGGATGGACAACTGTGAATAAATGAGACGACAGGCGCTAACCGGGAACTACTATCATCTAAATAACTGAAAGCCTTCCTTCCGTTAAGGGCATACTTCTAAAGGGGCTCTTTAATTAGTGGAAAGAATGGAATTCTGTGAATAAGTAGGGGGAGGTGCACCAACCAATAAATAATATCAATATAACTGAAAACTTTCATTCCAATTCAGGTTACCTTTAAGGGAGGCTCTTCACTAAGTGAAAAGAATGGAAAGCTGTGAATAAGTGGGACAAGACATACCAGCCAGGACTAATACCTGTTAGATAATTGAAAGATTTCATCCCAGTTGAGGTTACTTCTAAGGGAGGCTCTTCATCATGTGAAATGAATGGAAAATTGTGAATAAGTGGGATAAGACGTACTGACCAAGAACTAGTATCATCTGAATAACTGATAGCCTTCTTCCCAGTTAAGACTTCCTACTAGGGGGAAATTTTTGTTATGTAGATTGATAAGAAAACTCGCAATAAATGGGATTAGACGTGCCAGTCAGGAACTAATTTCATCTAAATAACTGTCCCAGTGTTTGGCTTGCCAACCTAAATTCATAGAAATAAAATTATCTTTGAATTACCAGTATGTAACGAGTGTCTTGATGAAGTGGAGAAAAATAATAAGGAAAAATGATAAGAGTGAAAATGGGTAGACGAAAGAATAGTTAGGCAAAGGAGCAAAGAGGTGTAGCAGGACAATACGAATAAAGACAGTGAGGACGAAAGTGGCTTGATTCGTGGTCAGTGACTTGGGAAGAATGGATAATGGGAAAATGGAGGAAAGGAAAAGCAACCTCCTCGGGGGATGCTCTGCAGGGGGAGAGATAGTTTCAAGACTCAAGACAATGGGGATGGGGTAAAGACAACAAAGCTACCGATGATGAATAGAATAGAATAGATTAGAATAGAATATAGAATAGAATATAGAATTTAGGCCCAAGGCCAAGGACTGAAATGGAAATCGACAGCAAAATGGTCTGAAAGGTGTAACAGAAGTAAAATCTCGCAGTTGCACTATGAATCAATTGTTAGGAAAGGGTGAAAAGTAAGATGGAAGAAAGAGAATATGAACGGAGGTACAGTCAAAGGAATGAAAGGGGTTGCAGCTTGAGGCCGAAAGGACGCTGCAGAGAACCTTAAGTAATGCCTACAGTGCACCACACGAAGTACAATGACGGCACTAACCCCCTACAGGGTACAGATGATGAGGGTAGACAAAGGTACCTAGTTGAGAAAAGAAGGTTTTCCCCTCCTGAAGACGAGCAGATAGTTACCATTAGCAGGTTTCACATTGAGCTTCAGAATGCTTATGGCAAATTGTGTCTTCCACAGAAACTCTTAGATATGTTTCAAATGTCCTCTTTCTCGAATATTATGTTGCTCGAACCCGCGTAGGGGTATTGCTTAAAGTTCTTTGCAGCGTCCCTTGGGCCCCTAGCTGCAACCCCCTTCATTCCTTTTGCTGTACCACCATTCATATTCTCTTTCTTCTGTCTTGCTTCCTTAATTCTCTCCTAACAACTGTTTCACAGCGTAACTGCTTTGAGGTTTTCATCCTGTCGCGCCTTTCAGACCTTTTCACTCTCAATTTCCTTTTCAGGGCTGAGTGACCTCACAGGTCCCAGCGCTTGGCCTTTGGCCTAAAGTTTATATTCCTATTCCATGTTTCTCGGACATTTATTTATTACTATTGTTAATTCCACCCTCTACTGCTATTGACCCGAGAGAATATATAGTGCCCTTGCTGCTTCTAATACCATTGTTACTACCAACTGTATCATGATTTTTATTTTTCCTGCGTTTTCATTTCTGCTCTCTCGTTTCAGAAGATGAACTCGAGCCTAATGAATCCTTCTAATACTTTAACTTGTCTTTCAATATGAAGATCTAATCTCTTTTATTATTATTATTATTATTATTATTATTATTATTATTATTATTATTATTATTATTATTATTATTATTATTATTATTATTCAGAAGATGAACCCTGTTCATGTGGAACAAGCCCACAGGGGCCACTGACTTGAAATTCCAGCTTCCAAACAATATGGTGCTCATTAGGAAGAGGTGAGAGTAGGTAAAATGAAATACAGAAAGAAAAGATCTCACTTATTAAAAAAGAACAAATAAATTAACAAATAAATAGACAAAAATGTTGGAAAATTATTAATGGTCTCATTATTTAGAATGACAAGGATCGTTATTCAAATATCCATGACGAAAGTGAAAGGTTTTTCATAGAAACTTGTTAGTTTTTCATTCTTAATTACTTTAATTCTTTGAGTCATTTATGAGTCTTCTTTCTGCATTTCACATTATCTTCTGTTACTTTTTTCGAATGAACACCATATTCTTTGGGAGCTTGAATTTCAAGTCATTGGCTACTGTGGTGGGCGTGTTCTATATGAGTAGGGTTCATCTTCTGAATAATAATAATAATAATAATAATAATAATAATAATAATAATAATAATAATAATAATAATAATAATAATAATAATAATAATTTACTTCATAGGGAGAAGCTTCGAATTATACAGCATTTAAATAAGATGAAATGTTATAATTTCACATCGAGTGATAAAAACACGAGAATTTTCCCCGTTTGATGGAATAAACTATAAGATAATTGGACAGCAAAGAACCATTCCATTTCGTAAATGGAACATTATCTCCATGAGTAATTTTTTTTCAGAGCTTAGTTCTCTTCTCCCTCTCTTACAGTTAACTACGTAATTACTGGAAATTTTATTTCTTTTCAGCCTGGAACACGACTGTGCTTTGTACGTTAATGGTACGCTGTGAGAATATGAGCGAAATCCTTAAAATCGAATGAATGTGTTAAGAATTCCCTCTGCTATCTCTTTACACAATTCGCCGTTTTAGTTCAATTTGCAACGTGCATTCAGTGGACTAATAGATACGCTAGCTGAATTCGAGATAAGTTTCCTTCATAATGAAGTTCTGTATTTACCTCTTCCCCAGAGGTCTTAGAAATTCAATCTTCATGTACTGATCAACATTTTGAGCTTCAAAAACAAGTGAGGGTATGATGTTGGCGGCTCTTTATCAAACAGTAGTGAATGCAATAAAACCACAATTTCGGAACATGAAACTAAGTGCTAAAGGCAAACAGTTTTTTTTTTTTTTTTTGTTTTTTTTTGCAGAAGCCATAACTGTTAACCTCTCGAATAACTTGTCTAATAAGCTATTTGAGAGCTGAGCAATCTTTGCTTTTATAAAAGACTGCAGGCACTTACATATAACATTTTGTTACTTGTTTCGAGGGGTCTTACAATCGTTATTTTTGACTGTGTTTAACCAAATGAAGCAGTAAGGTAAGGAGATCCTTCCCAGAGAGAAGTAATTTAGGTGGATAGTTGCATAAGGACATTATGGAGTAAACCTGCTGGAAATTCTCCCTCTCTCTCTCTCTCTCTCTCTCTCTCTCTCTCTCTCTCTCTCTCTCTCTCTCTCTTCCTCCTGCTGTTTTGTCTCACGATTACTGTTGTTTTTTTCGCTCTTTTCATTAGAAGAAAAACTCTCAGAAAAATAAGACTGCAGGAAATAAAGCCTTGTTTACTCTCCTCCTACTCTCCGTCGTCACTGTGACACTTCCTCCTTTCAGCAGAAAAGAATACAATTTAGCTCTCTCTCTCTCTCTCTCTCTCTCTCTCTCTCTCTCTCTCTCTCTCTCTCTCTCTCTCTCTCTCTCTCTCTCTCTCTCTCTCTCATATATATATATATATATATATATATATATATATATATATATATATATATATATATATATATATATATATATATATATATATATATATTCTCTCTCTCTCTCATATATATATATATATATATATATATATATATATATATATATATATATATATATATATATATATATATATATATATATATATATATTATGATCTCGCTTTTCGAGACCAACAGGTTCTTCAAAATAAACAAGCAATTGGGCTGTAATGACTGACGAGAGGTGACAAACAAAGGAGGGAGGAGCAGAACAAATACAAAAAAAAGTTACCTTAATATTAGTTTATTACAAATTAGTTATTTACATATTTACAGTGAGTCAGATTCAGCAGGTTTAGTTTAATTTAAAATAATGAAATGAATATTACTACAAATGAATTAATTACTTAAAGGACAGCAAAATACAAGCAATTTAAACTTCAAATAAATTAACATTTGAGCAGCAAAATTACTTAGTAGCCGGGAGCGTAATACATAAAATCCAACAAATACAAGAGCAGCAAAAACAATCTTAATAAATAAACGATAATGCAACATTATAAAATCACACAGGGAAATACTGATAAACACATCAATCTCCGCAGAGATAACACGATAGACCCAGCTATCAAGAAGGATGAAGGCAATCAGACGAACTCCTGTGAAAACACCAAAGCAGCCACCAACTGCTCGACAGGAACACTGCAGGACAACTAAGACAGAGCCGACACGACAACCATCTCGTCCTCAAGCACAGTGCTGACGTCCTCCTCCAGTACCGACGATCATGACAGAGCCGACACGGCAACCATCTCGTCCGCAAGAAACGTACTGACGTCCTCCTCCAATTACGACGACCATGACAGAGCCGACACGGCAACCATCTCGTCCTCAACAAACTTTCCGCTGCTCTGCTGCCAGGACCTGACTCGCAGGTAAGGATACCTGCTGCTGCTACTCCAACTGGCTCTCTGCTGCCCTCAACCTGACTCGATGCTGCTACGAACCTGACTGACGAAGTCTGACGCCATTCACCAGACGACAGCTCGCCAGCAAGAAAAACACAAAAACAACAAAAGGAGGCAACAATCCACCAAGGGAACAATCGACAAACGATTGTTCCTAACACCTCCCCACCTAACAGAAAAAAAAAAATTTACAATAAATTTTTTTTTTTTACAAACAAAATACTCTCCCCCGATGCTGCCACACCCCCGCCAGCCAAAACAGAACCAATCCTGGCCTAAGGTCGCCAATATTATGAACTCGCTTTTCGAGACCAACAGGTTCTTCAAAATAAACAAGCAATTGGGCTGTAATGACTGACGAGAGGTGACAAACAAAGGAGGGAGGAGCAGAACAAATACAAAAAAAAAGTTACCTTAATATTAGTTTATTACAAATTAGTTATTTACATATTTACAGTGAGTCAGATTCAGCAGGTTTAGTTTAATTTAAAATAATGAAATGAATATTACTACAAATGAATTAATTACTTAAAGGACAGCAAAATACAAGCAATTTAAACTTCAAATAAATTAACATTTGAGCAGCAAAATTACTTAGTAGCCGGGAGCGTAATACATAAAATCCAACAAATACAAGAGCAGCAAAAACAATCTTAATAAATAAACGATAATGCAACATTATAAAATCACACAGGGAAATACTGATAAACACATCAATCTCCGCAGAGATAACACGATAGACCCAGCTATCAAGAAGGATGAAGGCAATCAGACGAACTCCTGTGAAAACACCAAAGCAGCCACCAACTGCTCGACAGGAACACTGCAGGACAACTAAGACAGAGCCGACACGACAACCATCTCGTCCTCAAGCACAGTGCTGACGTCCTCCTCCAGTACCGACGATCATGACAGAGCCGACACGGCAACCATCTCGTCCGCAAGAAACGTACTGACGTCCTCCTCCAATTACGACGACCATGACAGAGCCGACACGGCAACCATCTCGTCCTCAACAAACTTTCCGCTGCTCTGCTGCCAGGACCTGACTCGCAGGTAAGGATACCTGCTGCTGCTACTCCAACTGGCTCTCTGCTGCCCTCAACCTGACTCGATGCTGCTACGAACCTGACTGACGAAGTCTGACGCCATTCACCAGACGACAGCTCGCCAGCAAGAAAAACACAAAAACAACAAAAGGAGGCAACAATCCACCAAGGGAACAATCGACAAACGATTGTTCCTAACACCTCCCCACCTAACAGAAAAAAAAAATTTACAATAAATTTTTTTTTTTTACAAACAAAATACTCTCCCCCGATGCTGCCACACCCCCGCCAGCCAAAACAGAACCAATCCTGGCCTAAGGTCGCCAATATTATGAACTCGCTTTTCGAGACCAACAGGTTCTTCAAAATAAACAAGCAATTGGGCTGTAATGACTGACGAGAGGTGACAAACAAAGGAGGGAGGAGCAGAACAAATACAAAAAAAAAGTTACCTTAATATTAGTTTATTACAAATTAGTTATTTACATATTTACAGTGAGTCAGATTCAGCAGGTTTAGTTTAATTTAAAATAATGAAATGAATATTACTACAAATGAATTAATTACTTAAAGGACAGCAAAATACAAGCAATTTAAACTTCAAATAAATTAACATTTGAGCAGCAAAATTACTTAGTAGCCGGGAGCGTAATACATAAAATCCAACAAATACAAGAGCAGCAAAAACAATCTTAATAAATAAACGATAATGCAACATTATAAAATCACACAGGGAAATACTGATAAACACATCAATCTCCGCAGAGATAACACGATAGACCCAGCTATCAAGAAGGATGAAGGCAATCAGACGAACTCCTGTGAAAACACCAAAGCAGCCACCAACTGCTCGACAGGAACACTGCAGGACAACTAAGACAGAGCCGACACGACAACCATCTCGTCCTCAAGCACAGTGCTGACGTCCTCCTCCAGTACCGACGATCATGACAGAGCCGACACGGCAACCATCTCGTCCGCAAGAAACGTACTGACGTCCTCCTCCAATTACGACGACCATGACAGAGCCGACACGGCAACCATCTCGTCCTCAACAAACTTTCCGCTGCTCTGCTGCCAGGACCTGACTCGCAGGTAAGGATACCTGCTGCTGCTACTCCAACTGGCTCTCTGCTGCCCTCAACCTGACTCGATGCTGCTACGAACCTGACTGACGAAGTCTGACGCCATTCACCAGACGACAGCTCGCCAGCAAGAAAAACACAAAAACAACAAAAGGAGGCAACAATCCACCAAGGGAACAATCGACAAACGATTGTTCCTAACAATATATATATATATATATATATATATATATATATATATATATATATATATATATATATATATATATATATATATATATGATTATTATCACTTTTGTACGTGATTCATTTATCACACATTACCACAGGTGAAAAATAAGAAACGGGGTGTAGGTCCTGACCGGTTTCGACTTTATTTCCAAGCCATTGACGAAGGACTGATACAGAGTATGAGAAGTCACAAATATATATACTACAAGAACAGTACTGACGAACATACACAACCGTTAGAGACTACATATCCCCACTCAGGCCGGTGTCGAGGTAGGAGTGGCCTTTAAAAAAACTCATTTGGCTAAAAATCACAATATACTCTCAGGGGACATTGCTGATAAACAGACCATACGCCACCTCAGATCCACACCTGACAGGTGTCACGGAGGCGGAGATTGGAAACTCATTAACATTACTGCCCTCGTACTGTGTTTACAAACATGATAATCCTATTTTCATACATCTCTACTGCCTACCTTAAAGTTTAAACAATTTATAAATTTCTTTTGATATTAAAGGATCAAGTTTATACATCCCTTAACTGATATTCATATTATGGTTGTAACTTTCTTTTATAAAGCTAGATTCAATGATGTTCCTTTCCAGTGCATTATTAGAATATACAATCCTTTTTGCCCCTTCCCAGTTGATAGCATAATTGTTCTCACTAACATGTACAAATATACCACTGTTCCCTTGTGCATATCTCACACATTTCTTATGCTGTTCAATTCTTTTTTCCAGTGCTTTCCCGGTTTGGCCAATATAAAAGTTGTCACAAGACTTACACGGAATTTTATATACACACCCTTTAGTATTGTCAGGGGAGTTCTCGATAAGTACATTTTTCATTGTTGTATTGTTCTTAAATGCGACATTAACACCAAAATTCTCAAGAAGATGAGGGATATCTTTCATATTATTATTATAAGGCAACACAAGCAAATTTTTTGTGTTGTAAGGTTCTTTCTGGTTTTGATGCATAGTCTTTTTTGCCGCTTCAAATGCACTGTTTAATACACTATCAGGATATTTCAATTTCTTGCCTGCATTCCTAATCTTATCTGTTTCATCATCAATATATTCAGGGCTACATACCCGTAATGCTCTTAAAAACATAGATGAAAACACTGACTTTTTAACCTTATTGCTTTGTCCAGAATAGAAATGCACATAGGAAGAAATATTAGTGGGTTTTCTATACACACTATATTTAAACCCACTACTATTTCTTCGTATGAGGACATCCAAAAACGGTAAGCACCCATCATTTTCCATTTCCATCGTGAATTTAATTGATGGTACTAATTGATTTAACTTGGCAAAAAAGTTATTTACATCTTGGTTCCCTGGCCATACACAAATTATGTCGTCAACATACCTAAACCATGTTACATTACGTGGGATTATGTTGTTTAATATCTTCTTTTCAAAAAATTCCATATATAAGTTACTTAACACTGGGGATAGAGGGTTTCCCATTGCCATACCAAAATTTTGTGAGTAAAATTTACCATTAAATTCAAATTTACAATCTTTTACACATAATTTAATCAGTTCAATTAAAGTACTTTTAGAAAATGGGATATCCAGCTGTGTGTTCTCTAACAATTCAGATAAAAACGCCATCAGATCATCTATTGGCACCTTTGTGAATAGTGTTACTACATCAAAACTTACAAGCCTGGATTCACTATTAATCTCTACACTATTTAGTTTATTTATCAGGTCCACATTATTCGTGATATTTGCATTTGAGATGGTACCTACTAATGGGTTCAGAATATCTACTAAGTACTTCGCTAGCTTGTATGATGCGGAACCAACTGAACTGATAATTGGCCTGGCAGGAAAGTTTGCTTTGTGAGTTTTTATTGTACCATACATTTATGGTAGCGATGGAGAGGTCACACACAACTTCTTTATAAGGCTTTCGTTACCTTTTAACAGGTTTTTCACTTTCTTATTGAAACCACTATTCACATTGTCTATTGGGTTCTTATTTAATTCTTTATATGTGCTATCATCACCTAAAAGATTTTGCATTTTTTCTATATATTCACTTTTATTTAAAATTACAAGAGCGCCTGATTTATCTGCTTTTGTCATGTGTATATTTTTATCTTTTTTCAGTTCATTGATAGCAACCATAAATCTTTTGGGGACGTTTATGGTGTCTGATTTTTTCATACTTCCATAAATCACTCCCTTAACAATGTTCACTTCTTCATTCATTAAATCACTATATTTTTCCAAATTACACAGTCCTTTAGTTATTTCCACACTGTTCCTTCCGCCAGGAGATAAAGCAAAGTTTAAACCGTAACCTAAGGCACTAGTTACATTTCTATCCAGCTGTTTGTTTGATAAGTTGACGACACATTCATGATTGGCGTTGTTGGTCCAAGGGCTTCTTTCAATCAACAGTTTCATTTTATTATCGTGTTTACGTTTCAGTTTCGGATACACTTGATTCCTCATCTTCACATGACAATATTCACGTAGGAAATCTCTCCAATCTGGTGGTATTGAGGCTTCAAAATGTCGTCTTTTTCTCGTGAGATCTTCAAAATTCTTTTTGGTTTCCAATGTTTTGATGTTGATATGTTTTTCCAATATGGCACGTTGTATTTCACCGAAGGGTTGGTCTTCTAATTACAGCAAGGAATTGGTTATCATCGATCTTGGTATATATATACATATACAGTATAACTTTTTAATAGATACGTATGTAATTGTAATAGCATTGTGGGTATTACAGTCACACACACACCCATATATATATAATATATATATATATATATATATATATATATATATATATATATATATATATATATATATATATATATATATATACTGTATGTATATATATATATACTGTATGTATATATATATATATATATATATATATATATATATATATATATATATATATATATATATATATATATATATATATATATATATATATATATATATATATATAGTATATATATATATATATATATATATATATATATATATATATATATATATATATATATATATATATATATATATATATATATACATATATATATATATATATATATATATATATATATATATATATATATATATATATATATATATATATATATCCCACTTATTCACAATTTTCCATTCATTTCACATGATGAAGAGCCTCCCTTAGAAGTAACCTCAACTGGGATGAAATCTTTCAATTATCTAACAGGTATTAGTCCTGGCTGGTATGTCTTGTCCCACTTATTCACAGCTTTCCATTCTTTTCACTTAGTGAAGAGCCTCCCTTAAAGGTAACCTGAATTGGAATGAAAGTTTTCAGTTATATTGATATTATTTATTGGTTGGTGCACCTCCCCCTACTTATTCACAGAATTCCATTCTTTCCACTAATTAAAGAGCCCCTTTAGAAGTATGCCCTTAACGGAAGGAAGGCTTTCAGTTATTTAGATGATAGTAGTTCCCGGTTAGCGCCTGTCGTCTCATTTATTCACAGTTGTCCATCCTTCCTACATAACAAAAAGTCCCCCTTAATAATAAGTCGTAAGTGAAAAAGAAAGGCTAAATCAGGTCGGATTATCAGTCACGAATCTCGCTCGGAATACCTGACTTGCGTGACGATATGCTGTGGGATTAAGTACATTCTCCCTTTATACAAATCCAGGCACCCTCATTAGATATACCAACCCCTTCCCTATGCTTTTCCTAACAAAAATGGCGAGAAACACTTAAATCCTTTGCTTAAAGTACCTGTTTCTGTTCAGATCAGCCACTTTCGTCAACCAAAACATGCGTATAAATTGCTGCAGTTCTTTAATTTTTTTTAAAAATAAGTTTCCTTTACCAGGGGATTATCTATTTATTGCAAGGCTAAGGATAATAAAAGCATTATGGATGATTTGATTCTCGTGTGACTAATTGCGTAGTCAGAAAAAGTTAATAATATACCAATAATTTTTTGTAGAGCTGTGTTCTGATGTTTCTCATCATAGATCAGTCTCTCTCTCTCTCTCTCTCTCTCTCTCTCTCTCTCTCTCTCTCTCTCTCTCTCTCTCTCTCTCTCTCTCTCTTGTAGCTATACTGTTACCCGATATCTGTCAGCTCATGCTGGAAATAGAATAAATATATCCATCCAACAGAAAATGATCATAGATTGAGGATATTCTCGTATGGGAATCGTAAGGCCTTGGCTTAGAAGGCCATCTGTTTTTGACGGGAAATGCGTAGGTATGCCAATCTAGACTGAGAACCATTAGCAGTTTGTTATATTTATGGCACCACAGATAATGCAAGTGCCTACCTATTTTTCTACTAATACAATCATACACCTCTAAAATAAAACCATACTTAATACGTACGTATATACATATGTGTTTTATTATCGGATGTCGACGCTAATATACACAAAGTATTTAAGGTTCCGTTGTTTCCATTCATACAGAGAGGAAGAGAGAGAGACCTTACCTTACCTTACAGACCTTACAATTCGTTCGGGTTGCCCCAGGTCCCTCAGTGTGAGGCGCCTTTGATGTCTACCAGAGAGTTGCTAACGCATCTTCCGGTATATTTTGCATCTTCCAGTCTTGGATGGTCGGTCTGGGATGCATCTTAGATATTTGTCGAGCTTATTCTTAAACACATCTACGCTCACTCCTGTTATGTTCCTCAGATGAGCTGGTAGCGCATTGAATAGACGCTGCATTATCGATGCTGGTGTGTGGTGGATTAATGTCCTGTGTGCTTTCCTTAATTTTCCTGGTATAGTTTTTGGCACTATTAATCTACCTCTGCTTGCTCTTTTTGATAATTTTATTTCCATGATGTTTTCGGTAATTCCTTCTATCTGTTTCCATGCTTGAATTACCATGTAGCGTTCTCTTCTCCTTTCAAGACTATATAAATTTAAGAACTGTAGTCTTTCCCAGTAGTCAAGGTCCTTAACTTCTTCTATTCTAGCTGTAAATGACCTTTGTACACTCTCTATTTGTGCAATATCCTTTTGGTAGTGTGGGTACCATATTATATTGCAATATTCAAGTGGACTACGTATGTACGTTTTATAAAGCATAATCATGTGTTCAGCTTTTCTAGTTTTGAAGTGCTGGAACAACATTCCCATTTTTGCTTTGCATTTTGCCAATAGAATTGCTATTTGATCATTGCATAACATATTCCTATTCAACATCACACCAAGGTCTTTAACTGCTTCCTTGTTTGTGATTGTCTCATTATTAGGTCCTTTATATGCATATAGCATTCCTACTTTATCACCATAGTTCATTGATTCAAATTTATCAGAGTTAAATACCATCCTATTTATCTCTGCCCATTTATATATTTTGTTTAAGTCTCTTTGTAGCGAGTTCCTACCTTCATCACAAGCAATTTCTCTACTTATTCTTGTGTCATCTGCGAAACTTCTTACTACTGAGTCCTTAACATTACTGTCTATGTCTGCAATCATAATCACAAACAGCAATGCAGCTAACACCGTACCCTGTGGTACACCGGATATTACCGTAGCTTCATCCGATTTCTCATCGTTTGCAATCACTATCTGTTTTCTGTTTTGCAAAACTTCTTTTATCCATCTTCCTACTTTGTCAACAATGTTATGTTTTCTAATTTTTTTCGCTAATATATTATGATCTACCTTGTCAAAAGCTTTTGCAAAGTCTAGGTAAACCACATCTGTATCTTTTTCATTTATCATATTTTTATATATGCTTTCATGGTGGACTAACAGTTGGGTTTGTGTACTTTTTCCGGGTACAAAACCATGTTGTCCTATATTGAACAATCTATTTTTCATTAAATGTTTCATTATATTTTTTTTCATTACCCTTTCATATACTTTCATAATATGAGATGTCAGACTCACAGGCCTATAATTACTTGCCTCTAGTCTTGAACCACTTTTGAAAGTAGGAGTAATATATGCTAATTTATGCTCATCATAAATCTTGCCTGTATCTATACTTTGTCTTAATAATATTGCTAGCGGCTTTGCGATTGAATGAACCACTTTCTTTAACAATATGGCAGGTACTCCATCTGGTCCTGCTGCTGATCCATTTTTAATTTCATTAATAGCCTGCACAATATCGGCTTCTGTAATATCTATATCTGATAAGTATTCAGTATTTTCATCTCTTATTTCTGTATCATTATCTTCATTGTCAATTCTAGGTGTAAATTCACTCTTATATCTTTCTGCTAATATGTTACATATTTCCTTTTTTTCATTCGTTAATCTCCCTTCAATTCTTAGAGGGCCTATTTCTACTCTTATTTTATTCATCTTTTTTGCATATGAATAAAAAATTTTAGGGTTTTGCTTGATATTTTGTAGTGTCATTTCTTCTAGGTTCCATTTTTCATTTTCTTTTGATTGTATAATCTTTTGTTCTGCATTTTCTATCTTACTTTTTAGTTCCATCACTTTCCATGCATTCTTTTCTTTTGCAAGAGCTTTTTTCCACTTTCTAATTTTCTGGAACAAGATCCTTCTGTCTCTTGGAATTCGTGACTGATGATTACTTTTTTTCTTCGGTATATATTTTTCCACTATTTCCTCTAATATTTTATATAACATATCGGTATTTACCTGTATATCATCACTTACAAATATGTTTTCCCATTCTTTGTTTAATTCTTCATTTATTTTTGACCAATTTATATTCTTACTATAGAAATTGTATTTTCCATATCCTTCCCATTTTTTCGTCTCTTGCTTTTCTCTGTTTTCGTATGTTCTGGAACGGACTGTTAGTTCTATGACATTATGGTCCGAAATACTCGTGTTATATACTATTATTTCTTTAACATAGTTCACCTCATTCACAAATACTAGGTCTAGAATATTATCCTTTCTTGTTGGTAGGTGATTTATTTGCTGAATGTTATGTTCTAGTAGCATATCTAATAGCTTTTCAAATTGCCTCTTATCTTCTGCACTACTATTGCTCTCTTTTTTATATGTATAAATACAACCACAGTCTCCTATTCGTTCTTTCCATTCTACAAAAGGAAAGTTAAAGTCTCCGGTTAGGAGTATAGTCCAGTCCTTGTGATTTCTTCATATTTCATCCAATTTTTCAATTATTACGTCAAACTCTTTAGTATTAGGGGGTCTATATATTACAATGTTCACTAATTTTTCAGATTCAAATTCTACCGCTATTAATTCACATTCTGTGTTACTATATTTCTCACAGATTTTTCCTTGATTGGCATCTCTCCCATATATCGCGGTTCCCCCTTGATTTCTATTTTTTCTATCTGATCTATAAGTTTGGAAACCCTTTATCTGGTCATCATTACCAGTCTCTTGGGAATACCAGGTTTCACTTATATTCAATATTTCTATTTTTTCATTTTGGGTTAGTTCTTCTAAGAACTCTATCTTTCTTTTTGAGTTACTCGAAACTAAACCCTGCGCGTTCATCACTATGATGGTTTGCGTATTATCTCCATTATCTAATATGGGTAATAATAAGGATTTTCCCATGTCTCTTTCCTGTTCTGATATGTTGATCTTTTTTTCATTTCCAGAAATTCGTACATTAAAAAATCCAACTTTTCCATTATATTTGTTCTTCCAGCTTCATATTTATTCACTTTGTGCATAAACCTGCACTTATCTCCATATCTGCACCATCCCCTAGCATCATAGATACATTGCTTGTTCCTTGTGCTATATCTAGGTGCTGATGGCTCATATCGTGGTGCTGACATTTCATAATGTGTTGTTGGCTTGCTTTTTGCCTTCATCACACGATCTTTGTTCTTTTCTTTATTTGTTTCATTTTTACCTTGATTTTTTATATGTATTTGATTTTGATTTTGGTTTTTCATGGCTACAGGATGCATGTACCTACATTTCTTATTAAACCTACATCCATTTCCTTCTTTCCAGTTTCTACATATTTTTGGATGTAGATCGCTGCATTCCTCTTCATAGCCATCTAGATATGCACATTTGCCATAGATCTCATAATTGTGACATATCTTGGGATGTTTGTAATAACATCTTTCACCAAACCTGCAATTCCCTCTTTTCAAAAGGGTGCATACTGTGTCTTTCTTTTCTTTTTTTTTCTTGTTCTTTCCCATCAGTATGGAGATCCGGGTACAACCTCTTTGGGATTTTATTTTGATTTGTCATGTCGTAATTTATTTCTTCATATGTATGTTGCTGTATTGCCTCATATGTAGAATCTATGAGTTTCTCTGCATCCATACTATTATCCTGTTCTTTGTTTTCATTAATCTTTTCTCTCTCTTCAGTCTTATTTTCTTCTTTTCTATTTTCCTCTTCTTCCTCTTCTTCATCTTCTTCATCTTCTTCATCCTCCACAATCTGTACATTAAGTCTTGATTTAATGACCTTGTCTATCCATACTAGACATGTGGAGCAAAATATTTTTGTGTACTTGTTTCTATTTTGCTCAACTTCAGCACATGAAGGGTGTGTCGGTACGTGGCAAGCATAGCATTTCCTAATCAGGTTTTGTGGATTGACAATGCTATACCACACTCTACATAGTTTACATGCTTTAGGCATCCGTGTGCCTATTGCATCAATCAATATATTCACTAATTCCACCGTACTTATTTTCTTTGATGGAATGTGTTGATTTTTGTAGATTTTCTTTATAAGTCTTTTGATAACTTGAACTTTCATTGGTATCCCTTCTATTATTTTCATTATATTTTCTACAGATTTGCTCCAGTTTGAAGGATCGTATCCTTTCAATATGTCTGTGAGAGAGAGAGAGAGAGAGAGAGAGAGAGAGAGAGAGAGAGAGAGAGAGAGAGAGAGAGAGAGAGACAAAACTGGCAACATACTGACCTACATATTAAACATTTGTGTACGTACTTCAATAGTCTTTCTCAAAAATGAATCTGAACAGAAGCTAGAATTAAAATCAAAACTCTGTACACGTGAAATAAACTCATGAAACATATGCTGCCTCATTACAGGTTCTCTCTCTCTCTCTCTCTCTCTCTCTCTCTCTCTCTCTCTCTCTCTCTCTCTCTCTCTCTTCTCTTTTATTCTTCTTCTTCCTCGTTATCTCCATTCCCAAATCGACCCACAAGAGTAGCTCAGGTGGACTGAAGCACATTTTGTATCAAGTAAATTGAACCTATGATCTGAGTAATTTCGTAATAAAAATGCCTTATAGAATCCATTCAAAGGACACTGCAAAGAACCAGTGCACCACGTGAGGTACACTGAAGGCGCTACCCCCCTGCGGGGTGTTTTATGTTTTGGAAACACAACTCATGAAACGAAAGAAAATTCAATCGAGTTGATTCTGAGATTAAATAAATAAAAGAAAAAAATATGAACTCGACATTCGACAAATGGCTGCCCTCACCGCCTACCATTAGCAAGCATCATCCTCAGTTTTCCAGGAATTCGATCACATAAAACAGCGAGAGAACGAGTCTTTCAGCCTCGCTCAGAACTCCGCTCTCTCTCCCCAACAAGAGCATTCTGACGTCGTCATTCAGGCCTGATTAGGTTCGCTCATGGAGCAGGATAAGAGAGCCGCCGGCTACGCCATTAAGTTGTCGGCGGTAAAATGTGGAAGTTGATTGAAGACTGTTGATTGAAGACACGCGCTTATAAGCAATGCAATTGCACCGCTTTCGTTTCCTCACTCGCCAAATTCATCTGCATTCAGTAATGATATTCTCATCATCCAGATTAATATGTGAAGGCCAGTCGTGAAAGTTTTCCTCCAGAATAACTCCGTAGGGGAGTGTTTCCGTCAGTGCACCTCACGCAGTCCTGTCAAAAGTCGGTAACATTACGGTTCAGAATTGGGATGGAATATAAATTTAGGCCAAAGGCCAAGCGCTGTGACCCAAGAGGTCATTCACCGCTGAAAGAGAAATTGAGAGTAATGAGGTTTGAAAGGGTTAACAAGAGATATGAAATAATTGTTATGAGAGGGTGGAAAGTAAGAAGGAAGAAAGAAAAAAAAAATAGCAAAAGGTATGAAAAGGGCTGCAGCTAGGGGCCGAAGGGGCTTTGCAAAGAACCTTAAGTAATGCCTACAGTGCACCACGTGAGGTGCACTAACGGCACTACCCGACTACGAAGACGATTAAGAATTAAGAACCAAGATACAAAACGAATGAAGATAACACCCACTGATAGAAACATGAGCAATGGAAACAATTTTAATTGACACGAAATAATTCGGTTTAATGAACAAAACATTGATGATAAGATACGACAAGACATAGAAGGGTAAAAAAAATATAGTTCAGCTAAGTGATATCATCGTGCAATGCGAAGAAGG
This sequence comes from Macrobrachium rosenbergii, assembly GCA_039081455.1. Taxonomy (NCBI): domain Eukaryota; kingdom Metazoa; phylum Arthropoda; class Malacostraca; order Decapoda; family Palaemonidae; genus Macrobrachium; species Macrobrachium rosenbergii. The sequence goes on along the minus strand of JANJGK010004626.1, from coordinate 22,265 downwards.
CACGGGAGACATTTGTCCAAGTTATTGGCAAAAACCCGACGAATAACTGCAAGCCAGCGAGTAACATTTCATTATAATGGTATCATCAAGGAGACTATTTCCACGACTGTGCCAAGAGAGAGAGAGACAGACAGACAGACAGACAGAAGAATATAAGTTCTTCGCGCTGCTTATTGAGAAGTTGACTGCCAAGGAACTTTCCGTTCTCCTCAAAGTATAAAGGAAGTTACCTCCATGAGTGGCTCGTTTTGGGACAATATTTGAAAGAACGCTAAGGTCAAACGGCGTCGTTTACATATTCTGTTTCCCCTGTTTGCTCTGGAGATGACTTCACGTGCAGATATACACCAGGGGGGAAGGAAGTAATTTCGCTAGGTGGTTTGCTTCACAATAACACACACACAAACACACACACACACACACACACACACACACACACACACACACACACACACATATATATATATATATATATATATATATATATATATATATATATACACGAGTATATAGAAAGAGAGAGAGAGAGAGAGAGAGAGAGAGAGAGAGAGAGAACTAATACTTAAAAAATCCAGTACACATCGCCTTCCCTCTTTTTTTCCTGATCCGTGATCCTACCTTCATAGCGTGTTTGGAGGAAATGCCAGCGAAGAAAATCACAAAAACATAATGTCAAACAAAAGTTACAAATATATATTTTTTACAGGAACAAACTCTAACAATGAAATTGAAGAATTAATACAACGACCCTTCAGTATAAGCAAAACTAAAGGAATCGGTAAAAGAAAAGCTATATAAAAGGAAAAATGCGTAACTGCCAAACAATTCTGAGAGACTGACGCCATAGCAGAGGACCCTTGCCAACCGTTGTCCTCCAGAATTCTGAAATCTCGGTCACTCTCCAGTTTGAGAAGCAGAGATGCATAGCGAAGAATCCAGGTAAAAAAAGTCACAGGTAAAAAAGTAACAGAAAAAAAGTCACAGGAAAAAAGTCACAGGGAAGAGAGTCACCCTAATCTTTCCTAGATAGTGACCCCCACCGGTTTTAACCCGGTATGTACACACCTTTGCGGCGTGTTTAGTACAAGCGTAAAAACATAAACAAAAGACTGTAAATATCATAAAGATAATAACCCCAAAGAAATATTAGTCCTAGATTACGTCCCCCGAAAACGCTTGGGGTCAGTGTCTAGGAAAGATCCAAAATATTTTCTATTTTATTACTTTAATGGCTTTAATTGCCAACTTGAATTAATGTGCCTTTTTTCATGTGACTTTTTTCCTAGGTAAAATTGTGACTTTTTTTCTGTGACTTTTTTTCCTGTGACTTTACTATCGGTCACCATACCGAATGAATCCTGGCTCTAAATTTCCGTTAACGGGTTTTCATTTCCATTTCCTATTTGTATTATTCCAAAGCGAAATCCTTTATTTCCTTATTTCTGTAACTCTCCCAGTTTTGCCATTTGTTGCACAGCTGATTGAAACTTATTTTTTGCTGTAATTTTTCATTTATTGTACATAATTCTTCAGCTCACAGCAAATGATTCGCGGTTTGAAATTACCGTTCACGCTTTATCGTTTCAATTCTCTATTTGTATTGTTCGAAGGTGAAGTACTTTATTTCCTCATTTCTGCAGTTCTCCCACTTTTGGCCTTTTATGAGTGACTGATTACAACTGATCTCTGGCTGTGGTTTTTCATGTATTGTACGTTATAATGCATCAGCCGTATATCATTACTTTTACCTGTTTCATAATTTAATTTTAGCCATAACCTTGTTACGCCCCTGATGGTCCCTAGCACGGAAAAAGTTGAAGGCAATTTCAAAAAGAATATTCGCAAGCTGAGGTTCCTCGATGACTATTTGAAAATGCTTTCGAGTTAAAAGCAATTGCCTACTTCTGCAAGGTTGTACGAAAGTGTGTTTGTGTCAGTTTCAAAAGCAATATTCGCAAGCTGGTGTTCATCGATGACTATTTGAAAATGCTTTCGAAGTAACAGCAGCTGTCTGGTTCTATAAAGTTGTTTGAAAGTATTCCACAGCTTTCCGGAAGTGTTTATGTGATCCTGGCGAATGGCTGTTGTCTCTGAAACCTTGTCAGCGATTGGTGTAGCCAGTATTCCAAACGTTTTGTTTCTTCCTGGACTTAAACAAGTTTATTTTTGCTTATTGCATGAGCAGCATTCAAAAAGGCAAGCAGATGGGATAGGCAGTGCTAAGGGAAGAAGTGCGAGTGAATGGGAAGAAACAAAAGGCCGAAGATACCGGGGTATCGCACGAAGAAGGCGGTGTCATAGGCGCTCTGTAAGGTAGGTTCACCAAGGAAGAACAGTAGTTTCACCAAGGTTGAAGGAGCCTTTACACCTTGTTTTAGGCATTTAGAGGCCTTGTCCTACGTCATTTTGAAGGAAAATGATCTTTTTAACTGTTAAGGTGGTGGAGGAACGGTTCGTATATATGTAAACAAAAGAAGACAGTACAATAACAATAAAACTATCTGGAAACTATAGTGCATTTCTAGGCATACTGGATTCAAAAGATTTTGAATCCAGCAAATGCAGAAACATTAAAGTTACCAGTAATATAAACAAATGTCTGTCTCGCTCTTGTACAAAAGTTACAGTCAGTGGCTGTTAGTTGTGATGTCAGTGACGTCATACCTAACACAACGATCTGCCGTAAGGGGGTAGTGCCATCAGTGCACCTCATGCGGTGCAATGTAGGCATTACTTAAGGTTCTTTGCAGCGTCACTCGGTCCCTAGCTGCAACCCCTTTCATTCCTTTTACTGTACCTCCGTTCATATTCTCTTTCTTCCTTCTTACTTTCCACCTTTTCCTAACAATTGATTTAAAGTGCAACTGCCAGATTTTCCTCCTGTTACACCTTTCAGACCTTTTCGCTCTCAATTTCCCTTTCATCGTTGAATGATCTCACAGGTCCCAGTGCTTAAATTCTACCTTCTATTCTATTCTCTGCTATTCTATTCTATTCTAGGGTCAACTTGAGGTCTTTTGCCTAACCTCGCTTTTATAACTGGACGTCCGGTTTTACAGAATTTCGAGTCTGGCGTCATTACTCTTGCAACCTCCAAGAATTTTGACAGTTTCAAATAACAGGACATTTTAAATCTAATTCCACGATTATGTATTTAATCCTCCTCTCTGTAAAATCATTAATATTCAAAACTTGAAACATATAATGATTTTGGTGATACCTTTATAATGATTAAAACGCACTCATGAAGAAATCTCCACCACTAAAACTTTATAAACCTTAGCCAGACTGGGAAAATAATCGTGTACATTTTACCTCATGTCGTGTATGAAGCGGATGGTATTCAACCTAGCAACAATTATTATTATTATTATTATTATTATTATTATTATTATTATTATTATTATTATTATTATTATTATTATTATTATTATTCAGAAGATGAACCCTATTCATAATGACCAAGCCCACAAGGGCTACTGACTCGAAATTCAAGCTTCTAAAGAATATTATGGTGTTCATTCGAAAGAAGTAACAGAAAATAATGGGAAATACAAAAAGAGGAGATCAGTTATTAGAAAAACAGATGAAATATGAAATTAATAGATATATAAAAATGTAAGTAAAAGAGAATATTAAACGATAAATCGCGGAGAGGTGGCGAGTGAAGGCGGATGAAATTCAGCCTTTGTATCCTCCGCGAGGAAATAACATCGTCAGTGAAATACTTTGTATTTGTTCTGTTTTCAGTTCTGCATTGTATTTTGCCTTTTATTTATTCAGTGACTGTCAGTTAGACATTTTGTTTCTTACGCGGTTCACGGGAATTTGATAAACTAGACTTTGTGTTATGACAGACCTTGTGTTATAACACTTTCCACGGGAATTTGGTCAACTAGACCTTGTGTTGTGACAGTTTCACGGAGATTCGATAAACTAGACCTTGTGTTATGACACGTTCCACGGTAATGTGATAAACTAGACCTTGTCTTATGGCACATTACGCGGGAATGCGATAAAGTAGATCTTGTGTTATGACACGTTCCACGTGAACGTAATAAACTAAACCTTGTGTTATGACACGTTCCACGGGAACGTGATGAACTAGACCTTGGGTTATGACACGTTCCACGGGAACTTAATAAATAAACTAAACCTTGTGTTATGACACGTTCCACGGGAACGTGATGAACTAGACCTTGTGTTATGACATGTTCCACAGTAACGTAATAAATTAACCTTGTGTTATGACACATTCCAGTGGAACGTGATGAAGTAGACCTTGTGTTATGACACGTTCCACGGGAACGTAATTTAATTAACCTTGTGTTATGACACGTTCCACGGGAACTTGATGAACTAGACCTTGTGTTATGACACGTTCCACGGTAGTGTGATAAACTAGACCTGGAGTCTGCCTCCGGCAACCGCAGGGGAAAGACGTGTTCTCATGACTGCCTAGTATCCGAGGAATGTAGCCCGTGAGGTTTTTCAAAATCTTTCCTCGATTCTAGGTCTTCGGCATCGTTCTGGCCTCTTATTTCATTGCCAGCATAGCTAGGCTTATGTGTCACCCTTCTTTGTGGCAAAACTTCAAGAAAGTAGTAAATAACATGATTCAAAATGAAGATTAAGATACAAGATAATAGTCCTAAACCGCATGACGAGCCAAGTAGACGGCTCAAGTTATGGCAGTGTATAGGCGCCATCCAGGCTAGAGTCCAAAGAGTAATCCACGCCAACACAGCATTCTTTGTCAATGTTCACGAAGATGATTCAGAAAAGATTCTTAATTCAGAGAACAGGACAGTTTTTGCAAATGAAGAGTTTGAGGTAATAGACCCCCCAGAATATAATTCCATGAAAACTATAGTAGCAAAATACCTAGACGCTACAACGGTAGAATACGGAGAAGACGACCTTAAAGACAGTATCGAGAGGAAAAACGAATGGGCTGCAGTGGATGAGGTGATAAAAATCCAAAACAATTCCCACACCATGAAAATAAAGTTTGAAACACCGAAGATGGCAAAGAGAGCCATAGAAAGAGGATTATTTGTAACCTACCAATACATTCCAAGTGAACACATTGAAGAGGATATATTTGTAAATTTGTCATTTTGCTACAGATGCTACTCTTATGAGCATCTGCTTAAGGAATGCCCTAAAGATAATAACTATAAAATATGCTCTGAATGTTCATCACATGATCATACATACAGAGAATGTAAAGAAAATACGAAAAAATGTGTTAACTGCAATCAACAACATAGAACTTTAGCAGCGAAATGCCCAGTGAGAAAGGCCCTAATAAAAAGAAAAATTCAAGAGATCAAAGCAAACAGAAATGCAACATCCACTACAAGCAACCGTACAAGTTACGCCAAAGTTACAGCCACTAATACAGGAAATTGCCAGGCTAATGCAAATAACATCCAAAATAATATAAGTAGAATACAAGAAGAGACAAGAATCACGATAATAACAAATTTAGCAATAAAACTGGGTCTGCGCCAAGAAGGATTCTACCCCTCAGTAATAAACAGCATATTAGCAGATAACAATTTACCTACAATACACTTCTCTAAAGAAACAATAAACATGATAGCAAGCACCATGGAAAGGAATAAAAGACAAGAAAACCATACAAGCAAAGCAGAAGATTTACAAGCAACTCAGGATATACAACAAGATATGCAAGACTGCACACAATATGAAGAAAACACAGCAGAGAGCTCAGAAGACGACTCATCAGAAGAAGACTTTACACTCGGAATTGAGTCCAGTTTGGACTCGAACTCACCAATCTATCCCTCAGGACGCATAAGTAATTTGCAAGAAACGCAGCATCAATTAACAGAAGACATACAAGCCTCACTACCAAGCTTCTCAGGTTTCTCCAACTCTCCCATCTTACAAAATCCACAGGGATCAACTTCAGCATCAAAAAGTACTACGCCAGTAGCCAATAACACCAGAAAACGGAAAAGTGAAAGAAAAAGAACAAAATTACTAGACCACTGTAACTCGAATGGACCCAACTCTACGAAGAATTAAAATAATTCAGCACAACGTCAAATCCTGGAAAACAAAGAAATTTGAATTATACAATATATATAGAGAAGAAGACCCTGACATAATATTAATCAACGAACATGGTATGAAACGAAATGAAACTCTGAAAATGTTTGGATATAATACATATACGCAAAACTTTGCTGATGAACCCTTTGCAGGAATTGCAATAGCAATCAAGAGTAATATTAGACATAAGATAATAGACGATTTCCAAGACGACTTTTTAGCAGTCCAAATTCAAACTAACAAAGGACCAATAGTGATCGCCACAGCTTATAAGCCGCCAAGAAGACATTATTTCCCACTTCCGGATGTCATGAAGTTAATGAACAGGAGAGAACCAACCTACCTCATTGCCGATCTAAATGCCAGACACCAAATATTTGGATATAGGCAATCTAATTACACAGGACAAGAAATAGTCAGATTAATAAATAAAAAGTATATCATACACTTAGGACCTGATTTCGATACCTTTGTAGCAAATAACAGAAAAGGAAAGCCAGATATAATATTGGGAAATAATAAAATTCACCTCAATATTGCCATTACAAGAGGACCAGCAACCTCCTCCGATCATATACCAATGGTAATTACACTGTCAACCAATCCAATAATGATTCCATCCTTAGAAATACCAAATATAAAAAGAGCAAGTTGGGAAAGCTTCAAAAAGGAAATAGAAGAAAAAATAAGTAGACAACTAACAATAAATTCAAATGAAATAGAAATAACAAAAGAAATAGTAGATGGCGAGCTTGAAGACTGGTACAAAAATATAGAGGAAGCAATAAAAAATCATATACCCATAACTAAATACACCACACTTCCACATCCTATTAGTAGTGATAAGTTGAAATTGATACAATGGCACTACAACAACATCCAAAACACAGTACTTATAACAGGGTGGAACAACATATTAATGAGAAGATATGTGTCATTACAAGAACAGTTAGTACAAGAAAACTCAAGATTATATCATCAAAATTGGGAAGACCTAATAAAAAACACAGAAATACAGTACAATAACCCAAAACAATTTTGGAACTCCGTTGCAAGACTGATGGGAAGCAAAACTAATACTTCGCCATACATAAAACATGGGAATGAGAAAATATATGATGACAAAGAGAAGGAAGTACTGCACAAGGCGTACTGGCAGGAAATATTCCAGATAACGCAGGAGGATAACCAAAATTTCGACAACCAACATGAGACAATAGTCAATGAATTCATTGAACAACATAGAAACAGAGCAAATCCGCATCATGCAGCTGATATTAGCAGACTCAATGAAGACTGCCCAAGGAAAATAGAGTTATGGGAAATCAAAATAATAATTAAAAATTTTAAATACAAAGCACCAGGAAGGAGTGGAATTAACAAGGTCATAATTCAAAATTTACCAGACATTGCACTCGAAAAATTAAGAGAAATATACAACTGGGCCCTCTCAATGGGATATTTTCCAATTATATTCAAGAATGCAATAATGATTTTGATACCCAAACCAGGAAAAGATACTAGTCAGGTAGAGAATTATAGACCAATATCATTACTAGAAGTACCGGGCAAAATATTTGAAAAAATAATTAACAACAGATTAGTGTTGTTCCTAGAAGGTAATCAGCTACACAATAATAATCAATATGGATTTAGAAAAGGAAGAGGGACCCAGATTGCAATAGCAAGAATATATGAGAGTATTGAACTATCACAAAGAAGAAGGTACCTATGTAACCTAGTATGTAGAGATATAACAAAGGCATTTGACAAAGTATGGATACAAGGACTTCAATACAAAATATTACATCTCAACCTTCCAGACATTTTTGAGAAAATACTATGCAACTTCATCAAAGATCGAACAGCAGCAATCAAGTCACAAAATTACATAGGGAATCCATTCCCGTTACAAAGTGGAGTCCCACAAGGATCTGTACTCAGTCCAACACTATTCATATTATATACATCAGATATGACTTCACCACCAGAGTACTGTGCTGATGTCTGCTTTGCAGATGATATAACTCAAATAATTATACACCCAGAAAAACGCACTCGAAGAAGGGATCCAACTTTGAAAAGACAAGTAGCACAAAAAACAATGAATCAAATTGAAAGAATAAATCAGTTTGAAAAGAAGTGGAAGATAAAGACAAATAAATCTAAATTCCAACTAGTATCAGTGTCTGCTTACAAACCTGCACAAATAATGTTAGACCAACAACCGATGAATTTTACTAAAAGCACAAGAATACTAGGAATGCAATTCGGACAAAGAGGAATATCAAGACACGTGAGAGAAAGGCTAAGAATAGCAAGAACACAAAATACAAAGCTAAAACGATTTAGGAATATGAACACAAATATCAAAATCCATTTCTACAAAAGCCTAATCAGACCAATAATGAAATATCCACCAATACCCACGTGTTTAGCATCGACTTCCAATATAAGTGCATTACAAAAATTCCAAAATAAGATACTAAGGTCCGCAGTGAGAAACAATCAAGAAGATGACGGTCTGAATATAGAACAAATACACAAAAAATACAAAGTAGAACCAATTAATCAAAGATTATACAGACTGGCAACCAACATATGGAGCAAACTAGATCAGTACAACAGTGAATTAACAGAAGAATCCGTAGCAGAAGAGAGAAACCACCCAAACAACACAGACCACAGATGGTGGAGAAGAGTATCTTCATATCTTCATCGTGATGAACCTCAACCATTATATTATTAAGAAAAGCCTTGTGAAAAAGTAATATTTAGAATTTACTATGTAGGTATCATGCAAAATCATTATGATAATTAACATCAAGGTTAAAATGAGGAAATTGGAACTAATTTTCTTTATTTTATTTTGTGTTTTAAATATGATTATACTAATAAGAAATAAAATTCAAAATATGCAATATGTACAATTTACCATGTTGTTATAATGTAAAATTATTATTGTATTATGTTAATATTAGAAAAATTGTACCCTTACCTAAATAAAATTGTGGATAAACCACACTTGACATTACTCTTACTAATATTTAACTTTCTAAACTATTCCCTACTATGGTTAGCTAGCTAACTGCCCTCACCCTTCTTTCACCCGTCTTACCTATCAGCTAAAAAAAAAAAAAAAAAAAAAAAATCTAGACCTGTGTTATGACACGGTCCACAGGAACTTGTTTTCATTTTGGAAATAGCTTTGTAGTGGTCAATTGCTTGCAGTGAAAGAAAGCCATTGCAGGTTCATTAACGCGGGAGCTCTTGAATGACTTGGCGAAATTCATGTTATAAGAAAAGTTAATTCGTGAAATTAATCGCATTTGTATTTAGTGTTTTTCAGAAGATTTTTTGAAAACTGTCGCCTGCTTTTTGAGCTGAGGAGTGACAGGGTCTCTTTTCGAAGTGATGATGGAAATTGTCTTCCTAAAAGAAGGATATCGTTATGGATTATTATCACTAAAGCCAAGTAGAGCGAGGAATAGATTAGTGATAAAAATATATATTGTGACTGAAGTTCCTTGACGAGTGATCATGGTGGTTCTCAAAGAATATCAGAATGCGTTTATTTGTTTGGCTGTGTTTTTACGGCACTTTTGCGCAGTTGCGTGCTCCAAGGAATATTATGATAACGACTATGAAAACATGACAACGTTTTCTTCACTCACCTCGTCCACGAAGACTGATGTTTTGAAAGGTAAACTTTTTTAGCTCTCTAATCTATCCTGTTGTCTGTCCGTCTGTTTATGTTCCGGAGAAATACTAGCATTAGCCAGAGTGGTCAGCTACCAATTGTTGTTTAGATCGTGGCATAGTTAAAGTCATTGCCTTTTCTTATATCAAGAAGATGTGAGGCAGTTCTCTCAAAATTATATTCGACAACAGCTTTCCAGTGAGAATATAAGTGGCAAGTCCATTCAAAACTTATTATGCCCGGCTTTATAACATCGTTGTCTTCAGGGTATCAGGGAAAACCAGAGGAAATAAAACTACATGCACACACACACGCGTGTATATATACATATACATACATACACACACACACACACACACACACACACACACACACACACACACACATATATATATATATATATATATATATATATATATATATATATATATATATATATATATATATATATATATATATATATATATATATATATATATGATGTATATATACGCAATAAAAAATATATATAATGTATATATGTATATATACATATGCTGTATATAATGTTTGTGTAAGCTTCAAAAAATGGTTATTATCCTTATTCATAAATTATTGGCTCAATCATGGATGATCCCTGTGCTTCGAAAAAATCCCCCAAAGCGGTAGCCACTTCATGCTTCTCAATATACGGCTCACCAGCAAGCCATTGTGCCACCCTACAAGAAATGCATCACTTTTCATTTCCATTTTTATATCTTTCTAGCCTTTTCTAGGTTTTCCTTGGCATCTCCCTTTCTTGATACAAGACGAAACCATCTCGAAATACTCTGTCGCGTACGGAAACACTTTTAACACTTTTACATATCTCGGCATTTCTCATCCTTTCAGCTCTGTGCACTACTCGTGAAATGTTTCAACAATTCACGCCTACTACACCCACCTTTTATTTCTTTGCAGTGAACATCCACACTCCATTTCCATAGAAGAGAGTTGGTTCAACAATCCCTCTGTACACATCCTGATGCTTTTCTTGCTTCTCCCACTTCTCTTAGCTTTCCATTACCCAAAATATTCACTTCCAAAACCAGTTAGAAATTGATTTCTTGTAATCTTCTACCATTCATATTAATTTTTATTGCTCCACCTTGCTGGTATCCATTTACTCTCACAACCTTACCTTGCCCACATTTACTGTCAGCTTCCTCGTTCCTCCTCTTGCAATAACTTTCAAATGTTCACTAGTCTTTGTAGGTTCTCCTCCCTATCCCCAAGCAGCACTATAGCTGCTCAAATGTCACTCATTTCCTCTCTTCATTCACGATGCTTCATCTGCTCCCACATTAAACATATGTTTACAAACATGGGTACTGTACTTTGTTAAACCTCTAGCATCCCTTCATCCACGATGATATCAAGCAACCAAGAAGACATGATAGATTCGCTGAACAGCAGCACCAATATGCAATAAATGTGCCTCGCTGTCGAACTTCTCAGTTCCAGAGGTCCTTTATTCCTCACACCGTTGGGCGCTGGAACAGCCTCCCTGAGGATGCCGTGCAATTGGAACTTTGGAAGTTCAAGCGAAGATGCTACGCATTAATGCCATAACACAATTATTCTCCTTTTATTTTAATAATCTATTTATATTTTTTTTATTTATTTGTATATTTGTTAATTTATCTGTTTTTTCTAATAACTGATCTCCTCTTTCAGTGTTTCCCATTATCTGAATGAACACCAAATTCTTGGGAATACTAAATTTCAAGTCAGTGGCCCCTGTGGGCTTGTTCCCTATGAATAGGGTTCATCTTCTGAATAATAATAATAATAATAATAATAATAATAATAATAATAATAATAATAATAATAATAATAATAATAATAATAATAATAATAATACAACCTTCTCTAAAACTCCATTTCTTTTTGCACCAGTCCTTTCATCCTCCTATTTACACATTCTTACAGATGCTTCACTTACATCATAAAAAACTTTTTATTGCTAACAGCAACTTATCATCTATATAGCGTACTGACATCCTCTCCATTACTGCTCTATAAGCATAGTTATAAGCTGTACCTAAATGCTATATAGAGCTTTTTCTTTAACTGTTATACTTCTCGCATAACTTTTCATACTTAACCCATCCAGCTTCTTCCTTGTCGAAACCCGCACTGTTCTTCTCTAATCAATCATTGGCATCCGTCATATTTTCCCAGTAAAAACCTACCAGAAACCTTCTCATGGTCAGGTCAGCAAAGTGACCTCGTGCTGATACTCGGGGTGTGAGTTCGAATCCTACTATCAGATATCAGAATTTACTTTGTAATTCTTGCAAAAGGGTCAAAGGCTTTGTAGTGTCAAAGGTATCGAAAAAGTGTGAAGAAATCTAGAAGTTAAGAGGCATTGTGGCTATGACAATTACGTAGCTTCCCTAGTATACAAAGTAATATCTTGCCTGATCTATTACTTTTACCGTTACGCAAAGTAACAATCATTCTCTTCACACATTCCTTCAGAATCTTTCCCTCATCCAGGTAAACGTTGCACACCCTGGTCAGACGCTAGAAAACTTTCACTACTGTACGAAAGCATGTTCAGTTAATATACATATGTATGTATGTATGTATGTATGTATGTATGTATGTATGTATGTATGTATGTATGTATGTATGTATGTATGTATGTATGTATGTATACCATTCATATCGTGGCCAGCTTTGGTCGTTAACCGCCAGGAAACTTTTCGGTTGAAGAACGTATAAATAATATGCAAAAGTGGTCTTCGTGAAACTCATTTGAGAAGGGATCAATAACATATTAGCTGTAATTATTTATGCGTCACTTCCAGTGGAATGCAATATCTGTCCGCAGGCCATTTGGGTGCGACGAACACCTGCGTAAGAATGTCGAGCGGACATCGTGAACAGTTGTTCTAAAATGTGGCCGCACAAGAGAAAGCACGTGGAATCTCCTTTCGTGTAGATGTACAAGGCGTATTCCCTGTAGGGGGCTAGTGCCATCAGTGCACTTCACTCAGCGCCCTGTAGGCGTTACTTATGGTTCTTTGCTGAGTCCCTTCGGCCCCTAGCTGCTGCAACCCCTTTCATTCCTTACTTTCCTCCCTCTCCTAACAATTGTTCATAGTGCAATGTTTTCCTTCTGTTACACCGTTAAAAGCCTTTTACTCTCGATTTCCCTTTTCAGCGCTGAATAACCTCATAATTCCCAGTGGCTTCAGCCTAAATTATATATTCCAATTCCAATGCCTTTACCTCCATTCTCGCTTCTTTTCTTCAGTCTTGCTGTACAACGCCTGATACTGTTACTTCTTGCATCTGTGGCGTTTTCTCCCAGTTCCATCTTTAGTCCCATGTACTCCATCTTCTGTATTTTCCGGATCTCTTCATCTTGCTGTCCAACCACTCCAGCTCCCCTTTTAGTTTTATGTAAAAGAAAACTATTGTGCCGGCTTTGTCTGTCCGTCTGCACTTTATTCTGTCCGCACTTTTTTTCTGTCCGCACTTTTTATGTCCCCATCAGATCTTAAAACTACTGAGGCTAGAGGGCTTGAAATTGTTATGTTGATCATCCACCCTCCAGTCATCAAATATACCAAATTGCAGCCCTATGGCCTCAGTAGTTTTTACTTCATTTAAGGTTAAAGTTAGCCAGATTTGTGCTTCTGGCAACGATAAGGGATAGGCCACCGGGGCGTGGTTAAATTTTCACGGGCCGCGGCTCATACAGTATTATAGCAGAACCATCGAAAGATAGCTCTATTTTCGGTGGCCTTGATTATACGCTGTAGCCGCTGTACAGAGAACTCGATTGCACTGAAGAAACTTCGGCGCATTTTTTACTTGAAAGTGCCCAGTACTTGGCTTCACAGCCCAGATGTCATGAATCAGTCAGTCAATCCATTACTACCCTAATACAATTCAACTTGTATTCTAATATTTATTTACATTTGTATTTATTTATTAATTTGTTCATTTATCTGCTTTTTTAGTAACTGATCTCCTCTTTCTGTATTTTCCTTTACCTTATTTTACTTCTTTCGAATGAAAACCAAATTCTTTGGGAGCTTGAATTTCAAGTCAATGGCCCCTTTGGGGGCCTTGTTCCATATGAATAGGGTTCATCTTCTAAATAATAATAATAATACAGCTACTTTACAGTAGGTTAGGATGCGTTTTGATAGAGGACTGATCCAACCTCCGTTTTTCGTTATAGTTGCTCCGATGCTTCTATATCAACTCATCTACAGCGCGTCTTGAAAACATTAGTGTGATTTTTTAAAAAGAAACCAACATCGTTTTATGGCTGCATAATTTCTTTTCTCGAATCTAAGAAGAAGCCTCTAAGCCTCCGGAAACACTACAAAGTTTTAGATGTTACCTTCTGAAACAAAAGTTTCTAAAATGTTTTACCCTGACAATGCAGGAACCTAGTCGCAATTACATCAAGGATTTTGACTTTAAAGGTTTCTAGTTTCACTCGAAAACTGGACTATGGGTCCGTAGTGTCAAGAACAGCAGTTATTATTATTATTATTATTATTATTATTATTATTATTATTATTATTATTATTATTATTATTATTATTATTATTATTATTATTAAGATGAACGTTATTCTTATGGAACAAACCCATAGAGGATATTGACTTGAAATTAAAGCTTCCAAAGAAAATTATGGTGTTCATTCGAAAGAAGTAACAGAGGGGAATGGAAATACAGTAAGAAGAGATCAATTATTAGAAAAACAGGTAAATTAACGAATAAATGAATAAAAATATAAGTAAATTATTAAAATACAGGGAGAATTGCATTAGGGTAGTTATCAACCATTTTTGGTATTTGCCGATAGTGCCTGAGCAATATCCTGAAACCGAAGACATCACTATACAGACAACTTTACTTAATTTTATTAATATTTTATAGATATTTGTGCACTCAAAGTAAAATATAGTCAATATGAGATACTTTGTTCAGGTGATGCAAGAGAAAAATAGGAAAGGATTAGGAAATTACTAGGATTAGTTTGGATAATCACTATGGCCTGGATGTTCACCGTGACGTATAAATGAATGTGTACTGGTATCAGGTCACCTGTAAAATATGAAAATCTTGGATCCTCTCTTTTTGGTCCCGTAGGGGGTTAGTTCCGTCAGTGCCCCTCACGTGGTTTACTGCAGGCATTACTTAAGGTCCTTTGTAGCGTTCCTTCTGCCCCTAGCTGTATCCCTTTCATTCCTTTTACTATAATCTGTTCCCATTCTCTTTCTTCCATTTTACTTTCCACTCTCTCCTGACTATTGCTTGAAGGTGCAACTGCAAGGTCTCCCTCCTGTTACACTTTTCAAACCTCCTTTGCTGTCAGTTTCCCTTTCAACGCTAAATGACTTCATTGGTCCCAGCGCTTGGTCTTTGATCCACACTCTATATCCCATTCCATTGCAAGGAGTAGCCTACATCTTAAACTAACTTATCCTGCGGCACAACATTCTACCCTGATTCTACCTGACCAAGAAGAAGGAAATCTCCGGCTCTCTAGCACTCTCCCCTCAATACATTAATAAATAAATATTAATTTTTGTAGCTGGGCTCTTAAGGAGCAGGTTTGGCTACAACTCTGACACTAGTACTGAATAATCAGGTATAACAAGTAATACATTCCCATTAACGACCAAAGATACAAGAAAATGTAAAGACTAAAAAATACATTCATTGACCTTTGGTGACAACAGCAGCATCAAAGAGAGAGAGAGAGAGAGAGAGAGAGAGGGAGAGGGAGAGAGAGAGAGAGAGAGAGAGAGAGAGAGAGAGAGAATGCAGTGCCATAGCTGCGTTTAAAAGAGAGAGAGAGAGAGAGAGAGAGAGAATGCAGTGCCATAGTTGCGTTTAAAAAGAGAGAGAGAGAGAGAACGCAATGCCATAGCTGTATTTAAGAGAGAGAGAGAGAGAATGCAGTGCCATAGCTTCGTTTAAAGGAGAGAGAGAGAGAGAGAGAGAGAGAGAGAGAGAGAGAGAGAGAGAGAGAGAGAACGCAATGCCATAGCTGTATTTAAGAGAGAGAGAGAGAGAGAGAGAGAGAGAGAGAGAGAGAGAGAGAGAGAGAGAGAGAATGCAGTGCCATAGCTGCGTTTAAAAGAGAGAGAGAGAGAGATAATGCAGTGCCATAGTTGCGTTTAAAAAAAGAGAGAGAGAGAGATAGAGAACGCAATGCATAGCTGTATTTAAGAGAGAGAGAGAGAGAGAGAGAGAGAGAGAGAGAGAGAGAGAGAGAGAGAGAGAGAGAGAGAGAATGCAGTGCCATAGCTGCGTTTAAAAGAGAGAGAGAGAGAGAGAGAGAGAGAGAGAGAGAGAGAGAGAGAGAGAGAGAGAGAGAGAGAGAGAGAGAATGCAGTGCCATAGTTGCGTTTAAAAAAGAGAGAGAGAGAGAACGCAATGCCATAGCTGTGTTTAAGAGAGAGAGAGAGAGAGAGAGAGAGAGCGAACACAGTGCCATAGCTGCATTTGAGAGAGAGAGAGAGAGAGAGAGAGAGAGAGAGAGAGAGAGCGCAGTGCCATAGTTACATTTAAAAGAGAGAGAGAGAGAGAGAGAGAGAGAACTCAGTGGCATAGCTACAAGTCCCAAACAAATATTCTTACGCTGAGAAATTAAAAACCTTTTTTCAAGAGCAAAGGCCAACGGGAGGGGAAGCCTAATGCCCACTCGTGCTCAGGAGCAGAAAGCATCAACAAAAGGGAAACGGAGAAAGAAAGGAAGAGTTTATCCCGAAGGAGTCAACACCATATAAATGCTGATGCAAACCGCCAAGTGTGAAAATGAATGCTTGTGTGTTAGCGCTTAAGTATACGGAGTGGGTACAATCTATACAAAGACGCGTATACAACATGCAATAAATAATGTGTTTGGGTAAGCTTATCCAGTTACATTTTCATGCAAATTTGGCCATTAATAGGAGTGTATTAATTATTGTACCTGATTATTCAGTACTAGTGTCAGGGGTGTGACCAAACCTGCTCCTTAACAGTCCAGCTACAAATATTAATATTTATTTATTCATATATTGAGGGGAGACTTCTAGAGAGCGAAGATTCCCTGCTATTGGTCAGGTAGAATCAAGTTAGAATGTTGTACCCTAGGCTAAGTTAAGTTAGGATGTATTCCTTGCAACGGACCGGAATATAAAATTTAGGCCAAAGGCCAAGCGCTGGAACCTATGAGGTCATTCAGTGCTAAAAGGGAAATTGAGGGTAAAAAGGCTTTAAAGGCGTAACAGGAGGAAAACCTCACAGTTGCACTAAGAAACAATCGTCAGGAGAGGGTGGAAGGTAAGATGAAAGAAAGAGAATGAGAACGGAGGTATAGTGAAAGGACTGAAAGAGGTGCAGCTAGAGACAGAGGGAATTCTACAAAGAACCATAATTAATGCCTGCAGTGCACCTCACGCACTATGCCCCTACGGGCAGGATGGATTCCTTGAACTTCCATTGCATCATATTTTGGGTACAGCTCAGGAGCATATCTGTGCTTTTCTGTAATCATGTTGACTGGTGACCACTGCCATATTTCTTCCACTGGTGCATTTTATGCATTCTCTTACCTCGCGGGGGGTGGGGGGGATAGTGCCATCAGTTCACCTCACGCGGTGCGATGTAGACTCAACTTAAGGTTCTTTGTAGCGTCCCTTCTTCGGCCCCTAGCTGTAACCCCTTTCATTCCTTTTACCGTTCCTCCGTTCATATTCTCTTTCTTCCATCTTGCTATCCACCCTCTCCTAACAATTGTTTCACAGTGCAACTGCTTTGAGGTTTTCCGCCTGTTGCACCTTTCACACCTCTCTACTCTAAATTTTCATTTCAGCGCTGAGTGACCTCTCACAGGTCCCAGCGCTTGGCCTTTGGCCTGAATTTTATATTCCTAATCTTATTCCTGAAAAATCTGCTGGCGAAGAAACACTGAAAAATTTAATGCTATTTTTTTAGAAAGCGAGTTTAGTGTTACTAAGAGTATAATGTAAGAATTGGCAAAAAAACTAAATACGTTGTAAGTAAGAGGTCTACAATAAGAGACGAGGAGAGAGAGGGGAAGGAAGGGGGGCGGGAGAACGAAGACAAAGGCACTCGGAAAGAAGGATAAGTTTTAAAACGATTGTGGGGGAATGGTGACAGGATAAAGAGAAAAGGAACTTCTGGAATATAAGGCTCGAGTCTGTTAATGTCGGGATGGAGAGTGGCTGTTTAGACAATAAATGGAAAGGATTAGGAAACGACGAGAGAGGGAGAACGCAGCGACTTGGGTAATGATACTGAGAAGGGGAGTAATGAGAGAGAGAGAGAGAGAGAGAGAGAGAGAGAGAGACGAAAGATAAATGGGGAGTGTTAATGAGGGGATAAGGATGTAGAGATGATGGCTATGATGGTTAACAAGAGAGAGAGAGAGAGAGAAGGTATTTTTTGAAGGCTTTCTGTTAATGTCTAATATATATACAGTATATATGTATGTATGTGTGTGTTTGTATGCGTCTGTACGTGAGTGAATTCTCTTGTGCATTGCGCGTTTCGATATAGAAAAAATTGAAAACTTCTACCAAAATTCCTGTTCAGATACCCAGTACATTCCTCAATACTACTATGTCACTCTAACAATTCTTTGGATACCAGTGTAATTATGCAAATGAGAGCCTAACAGCGTATAGTTCGTAAGAGTGCATTTACATAATAATATTCGACAAAAAAATCCATGTTTTGTTGAAGGCTCCATTTAAAACTCCCCTAGACTAGTATATATGTATACTACTCTCGGAGTTTTTGAGAATTAAAATCAATGTTCTTCAGAGGATTTCCATCAGATTATTTCTTGTGACTTGGCATTTATTCTTTCCACTTCTCGTTGATCTTCATTTATTTTGTATAATTTCAAACTCTTTACTTGCATGTCATTTTGTTAAGAAAACAGTTGACAAACGGTAAGACATTCTTATTTCTAAGACATTCATTTTTGAAATGATTGTTTTCTCTGATTTCAAAGGCATTCATCATTAAGAATACTTAATTTCTTATGTAACAAAATTATTTTCCCTGATGTCATTTCCTGCACTGTCTTATTTCCTTCGAAGTGGGACGACCAGAAAGGAGGTTTGTTCCGCCTCGGCCCCTGTCTTCTTATCTCGCTCTAGGATCACATGAAGATTACATCCCAACCCACCGCTGGGAATAAAGTGGGTGAAAAAATAGAGAGGAAATATCAGGGATATCTCCCTTACCAAGAGGAAATAATAGGTAGTGAGTATTGGTTACATCAAAGAATAGGAAGAGAGATGCCGATGGTATGCTTGCAAAGTCATGTCAAATTATCATTGGGAATAAGGGTTTCCTGAGACACTGATACTGTGAAGCTTCTGGGTAAGGAGCTGAAATGAAGCAATTTTTTTTTTTACACTACTTTTATGCTACCAAACAGATCCCTTAGACGTTTCCTTATTTATACTGAAACCAAAAATACAATTTTGCAAAATGATTTGTGGGTTTAACCCTCTTGATTTTGTTGATGCATTCATTTATCACTGACTTTTTATACAAGTAATTTTATAGGTTGAAGTATATATTCATTTATCATTTGCTTTTGATGCAACTACTTTCATGAATTAAAGTCTGAAGTGGTTGGTTTAACCCTCTTAATATGATAAACTCATTCATAAATAGTAGAATCTGACAGCATTCATCGTGCACAGCTTTAGATGAAGTCGCAATATTTGTCCATTGCTATTGGAGATGTTTTCTTGTCCTTTCTCTTAATTTATCTGCAGTTGTCTCCCCATGTTCCCCTATCTCTCTCCTTTATCCTCTTTCTCCCCTTACCATCGTTAGCTTTATCGTCTCTTTAATATCTATTGTCATGATGAATTAAAATCTTTATTTCTCTCCTCCCTTTCAGGTTCTTAGCTGCAACCCTTTTCATTCTTTCTTCTCTACTTTTCTAAACACTCTCCTAACAGCTGTTCCATAGTGCAACTGCAGAAGATTTTCCTCCTGTTACACCTTTCATACCTTTTTACTCTCAGTTTCCTTTCCGGCGCTGAATGACCTAATAGGTCCCAGCGCCTGGCATTTGGCCTAAATTTTACAATCCATTCCGTACTGTCAGACAAATGAGTACCAAAGGGGAAAGAAGCTAAATAAATTATAAAACCAAAGATGTAAACTGGCTTATCGGTGGATTATTATTATTATTATTATTATTATTATTATTATTATTATTATTATTATTATTATTATTATTATTATTATTATTATTATTATTATTCAGAAGATGAACCCTTATTCATATGGAACAAGGCCACTGACTTGAAATTCCAGCATCGAAAGAATATGTGGTTCATTTGAGGGAACTTACAGAACATAACAGGAAATTCAGAAAGAAGAAAAGAAAAAAAGATGCATTAATAAACAGATAAACAAAAGGATAAAAGCATAGATAAATTATTAAAGTGCAAAGTGAAATGTTTTAGGCTAGCAATGTATTGCATCTTCACTTCAACGTTTGAAGACACGCTTGCTTTTGAGACTCGGGGAAACTCTTGGCGAACACTCATTGACCGGCCTTCTGCATGGATCGTGTCAGGGCCTACAAGGCAAAAGGGTGGGTGTCTAGATTTGACAGGTAATTCACATAGTATTGCCGATTTCCCTGTTGCTTTTAGCTGAGAAATAGACCGAATATGAGCAGGCTAGGCTTAACTGAAAGGGCCTGCTGTATGTTACAGAAATTTCAGTGCATTTTCTTTCCTATTTTTTTTTACTTGAATCATGTTTAAGGATAGTGATCTTGAAAGTGGTCTTATTTGTTTTTGTTATATTGTGTATTTTAGCTAGAAATAGTGGGAATATAAGTGGTCTAAGCCTAACTGAAATTGTCTTCTGTATATTACAGAACTTTCTATGCATTTTTTCTATATTTTTTTACTTGAATCATGTTTAAGGATAATTATTTTCAAAGTGGTTTAGTTTTATTTTTTTTATATTATGTAATTATCATCAATGTGCTAACATTGTGAGTTAACTGTTTACGTTGCATTCTTTAGGCCCCTACTTCTTCTTAGTTGCAGGTTGCCTGTTCCAAAAGCCTAATGATTTTTGCCTTGGGAATCTAATATTATTTCTACCTGTTTTACCTGTTACTTCGCGTCCATTAGTCTCCTACGTCAGGAGATTGATATGCAAACTCACACACACACACACACACACACACAGAGAGAGAGAGAGAGAGAGAGAGAGAGAGAGAGAGAGAGAGAGAGAGAGAGAGAGAGACAGAGAGAGAGAGAGAGAAATATTAAACTGATATTTAACATAATTCGCTCGCAAATTAGAAATCTGAAACACTGCAGACTTGAGGCCATGATTTCTCTATTTCTTTTCAAAATTCCTCAAATGTTGTTGAACTCTCATGAAAATGAAGTCAAAAGCTATATTTGAGTGTGATTTCTTGATGAGTTATTGCAACCTGTTTTAGGTCATTTGTCATTCCTGTACTGGAATACTGTTCTTTGATGTGGATGTCTGCTTCTGCCAGAGATTTGTCTCTTTTAAGTCCTCTCCACACTAGGAAACATTATTTGGAAAGAAAGTGTGTAAACTGTTTGCAAGCAGTTTGGAAACAGTTTTCAAACTGCTCGGAAACTGTTTGGAAACAAATTTTACAAACTGTTTGCAAACTGGTTGCAAACACTTTACTGTATATTTGTTTTCCATCCGGAATGGAAAACATTTAGTTTTTCTGTGTGTATATGTATATATATGTAACAACCGTTTGGAAACAGATAAGAATATTCCGGGTAGGAATATTACGTAACATACCGATTGGTCTGTCTTCAGAAGGCGATGGGGGGGGGGGGGTTTCAGTCCTTACTCCACTCCCTGACACTTACTCCACCCTTAGACCCCACACCTCTGCTCTTTCAACAGCGAATCTTTTTCTGTTCAATCTCATGCATTCTTCCCTCTCTCTCTCGCGGCTTTCCCCTCTCTCTCTCTCTCTCTCTCTCTCTCTCTCTCTCTCTCTCTCTCTCTCTCTCTCTCTCTCTCTCTCTCTCGAACGTCACAAAGATCTCTTTTGTTCTCGCATTCCACATTAAAGAAATGAAATGGGTCATCTAAGGAAAACTCAATCTTTCCTACAAAAATAGATTTATTATTTAAAGCAACCCAACACATAATGAATAAACAAACCAAAGATTAAAATGCATCATAAATGAAATTGTCAAGTAAGAAAACATCTAACTCAAGATTTAGTCTCAGTCCAACTAAAATTCTGATTATGGCTAATAGCCTGCAAATTCAAAAATTCTCACATATTCCATTATAGACTTTGTAAAGTCTAGTCTCAAGTCTCCCACATAAAATAATAGACATTGCAAAGGTTTGTTTCTGTCTTTCTCTATGATCACACCAACATGATAACATCATGTTATTGCCCACAAAGTCATCA
>JANJGK010004624.1:50000-58747 GCA_039081455.1 Macrobrachium rosenbergii | reverse complement strand
ATATGTGTACAGCATGTATGGTACTAGTTTGTTTAAACTGGCTACTAGTAATAAAAGAATGCACACAATAACTTCAATACCAATAGCATACAACCAATGATTATTTTAGCTCATAAATAATATATATATACATGCATACATACACGCATTTACACATACAGATATATTACATATATATATATATATATATAATATATATTATATATATATATATATATATATATATATATATATATATATATATATACATTGGTGTGAAAGCGAGGGCTATTCCTCAGCAAAATAGCAAGAAGGCACTAAAGCAGACAGCTTGGTACATGGTTTTCCTTTATTCAAGGCGGCCTACGTTTCGAGATCCTTGTCTCATCCTCAAGGCTAAAAATACAAAGTAAAATATACAAATACAGCAAGAAGATTTAGGATATATGTACAAATAAAATATTGGTAAAGTAAAACATCAGTAAAAAAGGTAAAACCTAAAATAAAATTGTTAAAAAAAAAAAGAGAGAAAGAAATAGAAAATTTTAACTAACAGACCTTATTCCTCGAAGTTCAGTTGCTGTATGAAAAACAATAAACATAAGGCGTTAGCTTTCGCACTAGGTGCAAGTTGTCTAATCCCGAAACATCAAATATTAGAAACCACATAAAACTATGCAAAAGTAAAATAAACTATAACGATTTTAAGATTATACTAACCAGTCAACACGAACACCACCTCCCTATTCTTGAATCGTTAGCGATCAAAAAGCTTGTTCCCTCTTTGAACAATCATTCCTCGTCCACGCCCCTGTATATAGCTTAAACCACACCCCACCTAATTTGTTTATTGTCTTTCATACAGCAACTGAACTTCGAGGAATAAGGTCTGTTAGTTAAAATTTTCTATTTCTTTCTCTCTCTCTTTTTTTTAACAATTTTATTTTAGGTTTACCTTTTTTACTGATGTTTTACTTTATCATATTTTATTTGTACATATATTCTAAATCTTCTTGCTGTATTTGTATATTTTACTTTGTATCTTTGGCCTTGAGGATGAGACAAGGATCTCGAAACGTAGGCCGCCCTGAATAAAGGAAAACCATGTACCAAGCTGTTTGCTTTCTTGCTATATATATATACAGTATATATATATATATATATATATATATATATATATATATATATATATATATATAAATGTATGTGTATATGTTCTAGTATAACTCTGAAACACACAGAGCAATTTCAACCAAACTTGGTATACATGTGACTTACTATCTGGAAAAGAATACTGTTGGGGGTAAGACATCACTAGCACCAAAGGGTACCAACAGGAGAAGGGGTGGGAAGGGCTTCCCTGAAACGGGGCTGTTCTGCCCCTAGACTTAGTAACTAAATAAACTCTACGAATTTATCATACCTCATTTCGGTATACATATGGCATTATCTGGAAAATAATACTTTGGGGGTAAGACATCACTGGCACCAAAGAGGGAGGGGTTGGGAGTGGGAAGGGGGTGACATGTAAAAATAACTGAAAACGACAGATATAGTGCCTAATCCATACCTTTTGAGGTCACTGAGATGAATGGGTGAGGTATAAAATGCCAAAATTGCTGGGTATGTAACTGAAGCAACTATCTTAACAGGAGAGAGAGAGAGAGAGAGAGAGAGAGAGAGAGAGAGAGAGAGAGAGAGAGAGAGAGAGAGAGAGAGAGAGAGAGAGAGAGAGTTTATTGGTCGTCATTCAGAGTTTTCCTGGGTAGTGCCGGGCTGGTCAGCTGCTTACAGTATAATATATATATATATATATATATATATATATATATATATATATATATATATATATATATATATATATCTTATACATAAAAGTGAATGTTTGTATGTATATCTGTGTGCTATAGAAATCCGAACCACTTGACAGACCTGGACAAAATTTGGCACATGGCCCCTGTTTGACCCCAAGAAGCTTATAACTCAAAATCAAACCCCTAACCCCATGAAACAGACATCAAAAATGAAATTTTTGTTTTTTGTAGTTCCGTCAGGTTTTCCTTCAGGTGCTTTATGAGTTAATGGTCATTTTTCACCTGACTGTTCTAGGTTTTTTTCCAGGCGTTGTCAGATGCATGACTGACAATAGCTGCTGGCATAACCAGATGTGCAAGATGTATGATGAGAGTATTTCACTTTTTTATTTGTTTACATGTAATTCATGCGTCACGATGACGCATTTCATTATAAAGTCGGTTTAAATGAGGTTTGGAATAATACTAGAAAGAGAGAAAAAGCTTCTGTCGAAAGTCATTCATTTTCCTCATTCACGCATGCGTAGCAGCTGCTAGCTCAACCCGATGTGCAAGATGTACGATGACAGTATCCCTTTTTTTATTCGTTCAAATGCAAATTTCCTCATTAATTTGAATTTCTTCTTCGCTTTTACCTTCGGCATTCATTGTAGCAACTATTTCATAACATAGCGATAGCGTGTTTTGTTATAGTTGATTTAAACGAGGTTTGGAATAATAATAATTATCGAGCGATTTGGCAACAACACTTCACTACATACTTGAGGCTGGGTATTCACGATAAGGTTTACCTGTCAGTTGATCTGCAACTGTTCAATGGATAAACATCCACATGAAAAATGTTGAACTGTCAGTCAGACCATCAATACAAACATAAACAGAAAAAACCACAAACACTTATGTGATCACACACTATCAAAATTAGTCCACCATTTCGATTTCAACTACTAGGCCTAATGATTACACTTCCATTCCTTCCTTGAGTTTCTGAAGTTTCGTACACTGAAGCCACTACAAATTCGTGCAATTTGCTGAAGACAGATCCTTCTATGATTCTCCTCCACTTTGCTGTGCAGTGCATTTCATGCATTCGATAAGACCTTCCCCCCAAAAGCACATACAAACAAATCAACATACCTGAGTAGGATCGTAGAAATACAGTATTTTTTAAATAGTGGAGATGCTTCTTATTCTCTTCTAATAGAGGAACATAACTTCCCCTCCCCCTCTATCTTCCCCTTCCTTTCTTTTCCCTCCCCTCCCTTCCCCTTTCCCTTCCTTCTCCCATCCCCCTCCCCAGTTCTTCATTGGAGGGGTGGGTAGAGCTCTCAGCTAGCACACGGTTGGCCCAGCGTTCGACTCTCCGATTGGCCAATGAAGAATTAGAGGAATTTATATCTGGTGATAGAAATTCATTTCTCGTCATAATGTGGTTTGGATTCCACAATAAGCTGTGGGTCCCGTTGCTTAGTAACCAGTTGGTTCTTAGCTGTTAATCAGCTCAGTGGTCTGGTTAAACTAAGCTATACTTTCTTTTTCTCCCCCTACCCCTCTCCCTCCACTCCCCCTCACCCTTCCCTCTCCCTACCTGTAGACTGACAATCAAAGTTTTCCCGGGCAGAGCCAGGTTGGTCAGCTATATGTATGTGTATATATATATATATATATATATATATATATATATATATATATATATAAAATCAAAACCTCAAATTAACAGAATTCTATACTTATCAGAGTCTTTGTTACTTAACAGACTTTGCTGATCAAAAAGCCAGATCATCCCCGCCCCCTTCCCCAAGAGCATCTGTCAAGTTGAGGTACGAGAGAGAGAGAGAGAGAGAGAGAGAGAGAGAGAGAGAGAGAGAGAGAGAGAGAGAGAGAGAGAGAGAGAGAGATACAAACAAATCACCTGGAAATATTAAGCAAAATTCTTCACAGCATTTTATGCATGAAGGAATAACTTACCATTGTTTTTACTACTTCACCAGCGTGCGTTACTTAAAACTTATCAGATAAAACTGCACTGCTACTATCACCACTATATCTGCTGTTAATAAACGAAAGAGCAGCAGCAAAAGCCGTAATAAAGTAATATGCAGAACAACAATCATACAGTATCATTCATGTTCTTGGGCCAAGCAGCAATCCCCTTCAACCTCATTTCATGTCATCAATAATACCAATTCAAACGTATCGGCAATGTTCGCAACATGATTGCCCCACAAGGCTCACTTCCGTGCTACAGCAGTCGACAACTGAAAACCGAAGACCGCAAATGCAAATATTTATAAAAGGATATTTACGAACTTTTAAATAGGTTCACAAAAATTCTTAAAGGATAAATACGAATTTTCAAAAGGAGGAAATGAATTGTAGATACTCATCACTGAACTAGGGGGTTAACGCTGAAGATCCTCATGAGGGAAGGAATGTTAATTTCATCATCGAAATTCTGGAGAAATAAACACAACTGAAGATCCTCAAGGAAATTAGAACAGAATTGAGCTCCTCGCGCAAATTCTAAAAGGATAAATACACCAGAAAATCCTCAAGGACATTCTAAAAGGATACACAGAAAGTTTACCACCCTCCCTGATCGGCTTTTATCTTAATTCAATCTAGATTCGCTCTCCATTAAGGAATATCCTCAAAGGATCTGATGCTGTCTTAACTGCGTGCGGAATCTAAATGACTGACTGTCGATGCTAATGAGAATGGTACCCTTTCCCTAACTCTTTTTGCAAAGTTGTTCCCCCATTTGACGTCGACTGATAACATACGGTCATTACACTCATTAGTCTAATCATTGTCATCATTCAAGTTTTGTTTGATTTTTCTTTAGTAAAAAAAAAACCGCTGTGATGTTTGTGTCCGTTAAATTGAACATAGCTACTTCATAAAAGGAAATTAGAGGCTGGGACAGATCACATAATTTATATCTCAATACATCATGATAACAGACATTGCATTTAAATCTTCAAGGTTTCACTTAGATATACCAGATTTTTCAACAATATTCATTTTTAATAGAAATTATCCAAGTTTTTTGCGAAACATTATAAGAGATGCTTCTTTCACTCTGCATGTGAGATCATTATCATTATTGTATCGAAAATTACAATGAATGATCAAGTTCTCTGGACCCTTTTCTTGTATATCAATCTTAGTAAAATTTTATCCATATACTTAAAATTTCTAACAATATACCACAAGAAAGGGGTCTTATGTTATCCTCGTCGTTATTATGAATATTATCGAGGAACCACAGTAAATACTTAGTTTCTAGTAATAACAGCAACAGATTTTTAATCGTTGAAACCTAACCATTGAAACTGCACAGCATCACTGATAATTAATCAGCTGTCTAATTTTACCTTTCAGTGTATTATCTACTATCAAAAAACTCATCACGACGCCAGTTCAAGAAAACCACTCAATCAACTAACAAAAATCTACCTTCTATTTTTGTTATCTCAAGAGTACTGCAACTGCTTTGCAGTTTCTACCCAACTGTCAACCCATCGCCTATTTAAGTACGACATTTCTCATCCATATTTCCTTGGGGAAGCCTTAAATGTTGAACGCTTTACTTAAAAACGAAGAGAGATGCTTCCAGAAAAATAGCATCAAAGTGAAATATGATGTGAAACGCCTCGAGGAAAAATGTGGTTCTGCCTTCAGGATAAAAATGAAAAAAAAAAACCGCTCTTCTTTCCACTTCCTGTTTTGTAACTTGTTTTTTAAGTTCTACTGGGATTCAAGGGTTAATTTTAGCAATCATAGAGTATTTGACAATCTAAGAGAGGAGAGCAAGAGACTGGATAGTACATAGTGCATATGATTTTGAAATCTCTATAAATGTTAACTAATTAGTTCGAATTTTCAAACATGTCAATATCTACTTTTGATTATTTGATGAGTGTTCCTTACTAGTTATGATTCTCACGCGCGCGCACAAAGACAATAAGGTCTTAAAAATAAGGACATCATCATCCATAAAAAGGAGGTAAATAACTCAAGTTTCTATCCTATCACAAGTAAGCAATTTTCTGATTACATGAATAATGCAATTACACAAGTTCTAGCAGTGGTTTTACACTTTTCCCACCGTGAATTTGTTAATCATGATTTTGAGAGCATTAAAAGAAACTTATGACACCTAATTTAAAGGCTTTGGCTAGCGCGAATAATCAGTTTGTGGTAAACTTTTCGAAAACGAAGGTTCTTCCATCCCAAAAATGAACACCTCCTCGAAAGTATGACTTTCCCTTTAAACTCGCCAGTCATATTCCTCAGCAAGGTTTGGTTTACTGTGAAGAAACATTGACCCAGTATTTCTGAAGTTTATCAAAGAAATTCATAGAGACGTCGTTGCAATACTACTACTACTATTACTACTAATAATACCAGTAGTAGTGTGGTTGTACCATTATTAGTAGTAAGTGTGTATGAATTTATGAAAAATAAAAAAAGGTCTACTAAGAAAGCCAAAGAGATCTCAAGGTAGCTTCGAGTACCTATGAAAAAATCCATTTACATTAGGGACAAAATACGACCTAAATAAAATTTTCATTTGAAATGCATTCAAAATATATTTGGTGGAATTCTTTTATTCATTTTAAAAAATATTTATAGAATAGACCAAGTAGTTAGTTTTAAATCACAGATCTATAACAAAATACTACAATGCTGAAGATAAAATATGAGTATATTATCAATGCGACAATGCAATTAAAATAAAAATATAGGACGACGCATTTCCGTTACCGCGAATGATACTGGTTTATTCATTTTCCGATTTTTCCTTAATGGTTTCATGGGCCGCGTTTGAATCATGAATCGCTTAAAACACCGAGTTCCAACAGGCAGCCTAACCCATAAATCTATGATAGCAAATGCAGAAATTAAAACTCGGATCCATGAAACCCACTCGACAGAGACACTGGAACTATCTGGCGCATGAATATTGCATAAACCGTGTATACTGTATCAGCCGACATTAATAAGTCTGCGAATCCACTAAAGGCACTGATAAAACTCTGACCCACTGCAAGGAAACGACCTAGAATACGTTTACAGTCACTTGACGCACACTGAGAACACTGGCAACACATTAAACCATCCGACACAAGTAAGTACCACGGCTAAGTCAATGAAAAAATCTACTTGACAGATGGGCGCAATCTGGAAAAGGCCAAAACTACATGACAGAAACCGAAACTACAGCAACGGAAACCAGCTGGTAGAGACAACCTACACTAAGCCTGTGACACTATATAAGTGGAAGAATATAATGCAAACTGACACTGGAAAAGAAGACCAAATCGAGTCTGAAACCATATATCATAAAGATGGAGCCTAGACCAAGTTTCTGAAACCATGTGAAGTAAGAAAATAATACACCGCTTCTGTGAAACCATTTGACGAGGGTGCAGAGTCTATAATAGCGGCCATAAAACTATTTGACACAGAGATACCCGAGCTACGAGGGTGAAAACAACGCACACTATGACAGACCCTAATCAGACTCATAAAACACCAACGCGAACTAAGTAAGAGATGAACTAAGTATCAAGCCACTTATCTATTTGAATAATTTAATTTTTCTTCTACAAGATCAACAGTGAAGTACAGCCAATCTATACTAGATCATTAATGAATTACTGGCAAAGTCAATGGTTACAAATAAGTAATATCTTAAAAATTAATTAATATCAATCAAGTCTGTTCATTATTAAGAAATTATACAAAGGAAATGCTGGAAAACCAAATTAGAAAGAAAAGAGTACACCTGCAAAGAACAAATAGTAAACCTTAACAAATGAGCGCATACCTAAACAAGAAATGAATGAGGAAAATCCAAAGCGAACCTCACTCCCGAACCTTGTCCGGTTAAGTGTCAAAGTCACAGACCCCAATCGTATAAAAGTGTTGGAAGACTTCAGGTATGTATCTCAGCAGGTGAGACCCATTAAAAGGGCCTTGATCACCTCGTCTCGCATACTTGAACTTCTCCATCGGACAAATTAAGTTATAATCAGACGCCGTCGCGAATGATAAGCAGGCAAACATGAGACGAGACCGAATCCTATCTCTCTCTTTTTCTCTTGCTCAAATGCAAGTTTATTTTTTAAACAAGATTCACTGTCTGACAATTATGAGGAAAAGGTGTTACCATCCATTCACCTAACACATTGGAATTTAATAGCATCGATAGGCTTAAAAACGCCAGGTCCTACTATACACATGAAAAGGAAGTTTCTATAACAAATAATGATACAATACTCAAAGCTAATCACATTTTACAAGTCATTTTTTATCAGACTTGCATAAATCATTAAGTCTGAGAACAAAATATAAAACGAAAAGAAACCACTCGATGTACTGATAAAAATTTGCGTACAGAATTGGTTAGCCAGGAGCTATAAACCTAATAACGTTGGAATACTGCGTTTGTGCCAAGGTTCCCTATTGACCAAATTAAGGACTCAGCATTGGGGTTGTCACACACGGAAGCATTGGGGTTATCACACACGGGTCCTGATGATATCGAATGAGGCAAATGTAAGGTGGAAACGAGGAGTTACAATACAAAATTTGATAACATACACATTGAACAACTGATCTTTTATAAGCATGGACAGAACAAACATCCTTACATTTCAACTTTGTTTTTCTTGATTGATTCGAAAGCTGTTTGCTATTTGTGACTGCTGAGATATATTGGGTGACATGTTTATTGTTGCCCCACGCAAGGTGATAACCATGTAACCAAGCTGGGTGATAACCCTAAAGCCAAAGTTTTCAAAGGTCGACTTGCAAGACAATCAGTCTTTCTACCATTTCTTGCTTGAGGGGACACAAACACATTTCACTTTTTGGTTTTATTCTCGCCTCTTTTTTTATGAATGGGTGTTCTCTTCTGTTGAAGCTTGATTTGCAAGTCATGGA
>JANJGK010004624.1:25000-45000 GCA_039081455.1 Macrobrachium rosenbergii | reverse complement strand
ACAGCGCAAACCCCCACGGTGATAGGCAATCAATAGCCTCTGAGTGAGTTAACGCTTCCCTCAATCAGTGCGCATTTTTCTTTATACAATTGACATTCTTCTCTGCTAACATCAAAAGTTGGGGAACGAAGAGAAATACTATTTAGCAACAATGCTTTTAATAAAAAAAAAAAAGGTCAAAATTACATTCGATTTTACGAGATAATCCATTTAGCAACGCCGAAAAACAAGCGACGAGCGAACAGCAAACAAAAACACAGCTTTCGGCCGTTACGCCGAGTCACATCGAAAAATCCTGACAAACAAAATATTTAGTGGAAAGGGTGACGTGTCCTTTTTGCGAAACAATATTAACAACGTTCCAAGAATAAACGCCTAAATTTCGTTATACATACAGGAGATAAAAGGTAAACAAGTTGTTGATTTACGAAAATTTCTTCGGAACATATTTGCAAGACGATAAATAGAACCACCTTAGTCCGTTAACAATCGCCAGGAAAACCAAAGCTAGGAATGCAGTGAAATAAAAACGTTTTAATGGACTAAAATAGCTTTCATTTGGAGGAAGAATTATCCTCGCAACTTTCATTCCATTTCATTTTAATCATTTTAAGATAAATGAGATCAAGATGCGAGACCGTTTTACATAATTACTTCCCATAATCTGCACTGGAGGATATCACTCCAAGCTATGCATGCTAATCTTCCAGGTTCATATGCATACATATGAATATTACCTTGAAAGGGCCTCAGTGGCGTACAGGTCTGCCGGAGGAGGGGCATCTGTTGTGTGCAGATCTCACGAGAGGTGTTTGCGAAATCACTTTCCGTCAACTCTGTTCCCGGTTACTAAAATTCAACCGTAGAATTAGAAGTTGTATAACTATTATTATAAAATTAACTATTATTATAAAATTTAAGATGCTTTCTTTATTGGGATTGTCATTCGACTACATACGTTTCTTTGGAAATAAAAATACTTAATGTAATATATATATATATATATATATATATATATATATATATATATATATATATATATACATATACTATATATATATATATATATATATATATATATATATATATAACTGCATATTATATGTATATATGCAAGTATGTATATAATTGGGTCAATTAAAAACAATTAACAGCAAATAATCAATGTCCGAAGAAAATTAAGTGCATTAATTAACCTACTCGCAGCTCGCCTGTCTCTAATTTTGACCTTAACGACCTAATTAAAATCTTAATAAAATTATACGTAAAAAATTTCTATATCAATATTGGGGAAATGCTGGTTCAACCTAACATGCTTTCTAAGAGAGAGATGAACAGCTAACCTGCTGGTGGCAGTGCCATCTCAAATAACTTGGCTACGTAAGGAACAGCATTCACTTCAAATTTTGATAACTATGTGTTCCAATAACAAGAGAGTTAACTCTACTACAATTTTTCTAAATAATCCATTCTGACAACTGAGGAGCAATTGTTTGAATTCTGATAAATAACATTCATTCAAATCAGTCCAATCAGCGTTCTCCTATCTGACCTTGACCCCCAATTCTAAAAGTATACACTGAAGTCAGATATCAAGAACGAATGAAACTAAAACAATTATCTTACGACACCGATGTTGAATGTTATGAAGGAAATTCTCTCTCCTTACTATCCTCTAAAAGCATTCTGAAGCGGCAGAAAGCGGTGTCACGAAGCAGGACGAATTTGGTGTTTGGAGTGTTGTACTTCTGACTCGGGGTTTTGCTGATAAAACAAGATACCTGGAGTATTTCTATTTCAGTGAACTGGCTTTTGATTTCTCATTTTTTAAATACACACGTTCTGAGACCCTAGCATCCCTTTTTATCCGAGGCCTGATTTAAAGTGGGAAAAGAGACGATATCTTGCAATAGCTGGGCGAGTTTTGATAACTTCCAACTCATATTCTTTAGGTGCTCCCAGCAACTGAAAATGAACACGGTCCAAACGAATAATGATTTATAATCTTGCCTTGCAATAATAAGTACCACAAGTGGAAATCTTTTGACTGTGATGACTGAAAGCTCAACTCGTGAGACAAAGACACAAAATTTTGAAGCATTTGAAAAATTTTTTGTCTTTTGTATTTTGCTCTTGTGTATATAACTTAAGTGACATGGGTAGTACGCCGATGCTATCATTCTCCAAAAGCATTGTTTCCTGTGTTTCTCATTTCGACGTATTATCTTTGAAACATTCGGAGCTATTCAAAACCAAAGAAAAAAATACTTTAAATAACAACGAGTTAAGTCAAGAACCCCCGGAAAAAGAAATAAATCCGCCTCTTGAAATAGAAATAACATGAAATCGGAAGCTCTAAGAGATTTAAAAAAAGACACAAATCAACTGTACGATACTAAGAACCAAATAACTTTCCACTGGCAATAGCAGCAATTCTTCAATGGCTAAGCCCCATTTCATCAAGCGCCGTAAGACCTAAATGTTCCTACTGATTTATTCCAAATTTTGGCATCAAATAAATCTTGACCTCGTACTGGTACCAACACAGCACAAATTCAACGGAAGGTTGTTCAATCTTGACGATCATTATCAAACAGCTGTTGAAAATTGAACAAGTCGATACATATCGGTCACCGGAGGTGCAATACATCGGTATTCAATCCAGTTACATTCCGATTACGGCAGATCACCCTATCACTTTATGTGCGTATATGAATATACGAATATACATATATACTCATATCCTAGCACTTTCTTTGAATTCAAAGGCCATTTTTCCATTTAAAATAAATTGCCTTTCCGTCGAGAGTTTGTTGGAGTCATATGAGAGAAACGACCGTTATATATATATAAATATATAACTTTCTACAGAGCAAATCCATTCGTGATTTACAATTTGGTACTGAAAACCTGAATGGCCGCAGTCAAAAGGGAAAAATGGTTATTTTTTCATAGAAGGCCAAGATAAAAGTATTTAAAATCCCCAGAGACTAAGCTCATAAACGTGTTGCAATCCTGGCAACTCTTTTCGGTCCCGAGAACCTACATGAAAAAAAAAAAGACAATTACGAATATAAAATAATTGCCGAAGTTTAACAAAGCCCTCTGCTTTGTGTCAGTACAATACGATGAAATGAACTTTCGTCCTTATAATTTCACTGCTACTCTTCTATATAAGCTTCAACTTTTATAAGAAAGAATCGCTTTTCCTCCAAGAAAATACAGCGTACTATGACGAAAATTACACTACAAAATTATTCTCGAGATAAGAGAATATGTGCTCGTGTTTTCAAGAGAATTTTATCCTAAATTACAAAAATTACAAAATAAAGAATTAGAAAAATGATCTTATTCTCAGAGGCGTTAAATTCACAAACTACACATTTGATAGTGGTTCTCGTACAAATCAATATAAGCCCTTAACTTTAAATAACGTAAAGCAAGAATAGTCTTGAGAAAAAGTGTGTGCGTGCGTGCGTGCGTATGTATGTAAATTTACATACATACCCTGTACATACATACATATATATACATATACATACATATATATATGTATGTATATATATATATATATATATATATATATATATATATGTATATGTATATGTATATATATATATATATATATATATATATATATATATATATATATATGTACACACATATATGTATGTGTGTGTGTTTACAAGTCTAATGAAATCACAGTCTGAAACGAAAGAGCCCAGACGATTCCATTCATGCGGCAGCGGAAAGCCTTCCAGGAGCCTTTTTCCGAGGCGTAATGCATATGTGATTTCATCTGAAGCTTCCTATTGGGAGTCCGTGATCGCATGAAGGCGAATAAAAGAACAGGTTGAAATTCCCCCTCATGAGATCAGTCTCCCTGAAGACTGTCACTTTTTTCGATACATACATACATACATATATATATATATATATATATATATATATATATATATATATATATATATATATATATATATATAATATATATATAATATATATATATAATATATATATATATAATATATATATATATATATATATATATATATATATATATATATATATATATATATATATATATATATATAAAACCAGAAGGCGTAGAAGAAGACAGCATGAAACATAATTTACTTTATTCTTACTGCGAAGTTTCGAGACCAAAGTCTCATCGTCCAGGCTAAAATGAAAGATAAAAAACTGATGAACAATACACCAAAACAAATTATTTTTTTGTTGACAGGCAAAACACGTTGAATAAAGCAAAACAAAGCAACACTGAAATAAAAATTACACTACAAAAAAAAAAAAACACAATTAAAGTTGAGTAGTTAAAAAGACACCTTGTCTCAACGGAGTTCAGTTGCTGTATGGAAAAAGCACCGAAAGTAAACAACATACAGCAGCTGAACTCCACTGAGACAAGGTGTCTTTTTAACTACTCTTAACTTTAATTGTGTGTTTTTTTTATGTAGAGTAATTTTTATTTCAGTGCTGCATCTTGCTTTGTTTTGCTTTATTCAATGTGTTTTGCCTGTCAACAAAAAAATAATTTGCTATGCTGTATTGTTTATCAGTTTAGTATCTTTCATTTTAGCCTGGATTATCAGATTTGGTGTAGAAACGTCGCAGTAAGAATAAAATGAATTATGTTTCATGCTGCCTTCTTCTCCGCCTTCTAGTTTTGTACTGCTGAGGAATAGCCTTACCGTCATGTTGAATTAATATATATATATATATATATATATATATATATATATATATATATATATATATATATATATATGTATACATATATATACATACTCGTATATGTATATATACATACACATACAGATATACATATGTATGTAGGTGTGTTTGTGTAAAAAAGTTATTAAATTAAATTAACAACATAATTGGTCAATTAAATCTAAGTGGAGTTGCGCAATGTATATATATATATATATATATATATATATATATATATATATATATATATATATATATATATATATATATATATATATATATTTTTTACGTATATATATGTATATATACGAATATGTTTGAACTAAATCAATGAATATTTTACTCAAGTCTTCAACTGATTGTAATTTTCCCACGGTAACAAAAACGCCTTCTCCTAAGAATTTTAAGTGTTGGGCTGAAGTACAGATCTGCATAATAATACACTCCCAACATCCAACAAATGTGGAAAATGCAACGTTCTCCTTTTTTGTAAGTTCCCCCAATAAATCTTCCCTGTTTGAGACTAGTAAAACAATAAAACGCTGCTCCATTATAAGGTAAGCCGCGCACCAGACAATTTTTCATCATGATATTTAAAAGGTTGTATTGGGAATATCGTATAATTCATTTCAAAATTATTTTTAATAAAAATTCAACATTGGAAACGCAAATGGAAAAAAAAATATGAATGACTCATCTGATGCTTTGCATGTTGCTGGATAACAGATTTATATAAAAGCAGATTTACATAAACATCTGAAAAGCGAGTTAAATTTAAACAAACCGGTTGGCCATGAACCTTTCCTTATAGAGGTGAGAGCAATAAACAAACGAAAATTGTCGATTCTATGCTACAGCCCTTTCTTCAATGAACACAAAATGGTCTTAATGTGAAGCTGTAATGAGGCTACCAATAACTAAAGAATATAACATCAACAGATGTAAATCAGAAATAACAACAACAACAGGCAGAATTCATAATGATCAACAAAAACACTTTCTGAACTTACGAACAATTCCAAGATAAGAGAAACGAAAGTAGAGGCAACGGAAAGGGGAAAATAACCAATTAGATGCCTCGTGACCCCTCCGCCCCACCACACTCTCTCTACGCTAATAAGGGTCCAGTTACAAGGAAGGCCATCGCCAGCACCAAACACAACTCTTCAAGGACGGAATCATTTCGAACTCTTACAAATGACATAATGAATTTACTCCGCTGCCGGATCAACTCGTTGAGTTGAATTTCTTCGATGGGAGGGAAAAAAGTGATTGAATAACGATGTAAACTAAAGTATCTTTAAATTAATTCGAGAAAAACAATGAATCCGTCGTATTTAATATCTACAGGAGACTAGGTATAACAGAAAGCAGTAAGTGCCCATATATTTTCCAGTACAACAACGATATTCCACAGGTAATGAACTCCAAATTTAGAGTTGCCGTCGTCCATCCCAGGATAGCCTCTCTTGCCGACTGCCTTTGAGGCAGGATTAACAGAGTACTCTATTAATCCTGAAAGTGAGCGTAACGAAAACTTGGTCCGAGCTTCGGGATGGTACGTAACGTCCCTAGTCTTTGTATATTTCCATATATTATATAACAATCCATATATTATATAACAATTCATAACTTACCAACCCAATTACAGTAAATGAATTTGGAGGTTATGAAGAACAAAATTTATAAATTTGAAGTGAATGTTCCAGATACGATATACGTTTAATATATACCCCTAGAAGTTATAACTCAGAGAGAGAGAGAGAGAGAGAGAGAGAGAGAGAAACTAATTCAACTGATAGTGGCTGGTGTCCATGTACAACGGGAGTTGCTCCGAATAATCAACAGGACTTCATTTAGTTTAGTCCGTGTTCAGACGAGATGGAGAGAGTCATGTCTGAGAGATATTGTCCAAAATTACAATGAGGAAAGTATAATTCTGACACAGCCAGGAATAATGCAAAAGTCTTTCTGAAATGAAAACTAATCATTTATTTTGTAATGCTTTCCGAATACATTCCAAAATGAAGACATTGAATACGAGGGCTGAACGAAATAACGACAATAAATAAACAATCATTATCAAGGCATAAACAGACCAGAAACCAGCAATGTGTTTCAGATGAAAAGAAGTTGTTTAAGCTATCTATTTCTTATCTACAGGTCAAAATGAATGTTAAAATTCATCACTCAATAAGCGAAAATCCACGTTTTCTGTAATGCACCTCTATACGCTTCACGCACCAGTGCTTATCTATCCTTCTGAAAAGGTCAAACAAAAGCCTGATTCTGGTACAGAATACTTACCCATCTTCAGCCCTAAATTTTTAGTGATTTCTAAATATATATACAATATTATATATATATATATATATATATATATATATATATATATATATATATATATATATATATATATATATATATAATATATATATATATATATATATATATATATATATATATATTTTTTTTTTTTTTTTTTTTTTTTTATTAGTATGTGTATGTGTATAACGTTGCCTTCCTTACACATCTCGTGTAACCAAACAGAATATCAAGTTAATGTCTAGAGGCGAGAGGATCATTTTCACCAACCAGGGCCGTAATCCCATTAGTGGCTGGAAACCCAGTGGTCTAATAGTATCATATTATACTGATATCCCCATGGCTAAGATTGTAATCTGTATACACGCTCCTCTTTTAGACATGACATATGCACTGCGGTCAATTTATGAAAACTGCCATTAATATTATAGATAGGAAATATCACCAGTTTATGTCCTTTTCGTCACGTACAAGGTGCTTCAGATTTATAGAATGGAAAGTACTGTAAAAAAAAAAAAAAAAAAACACACACACACACACAATGAAGAGAATGCAGATAATAAAAAAAATTTAATTTGTAACTTCATACTAATGTAAGTAGACAAGCTAGGGGTTTCTCATACAGCAGACTAGGAACACCTTGCCTCCGGTCTGACTAAGGTGACTAAGGATAAAAAAAAAATAACAGCAGAAAACTCTTGTCACAATTAACATCAGTACTGAACCACAACGATCTTGAAACGCGTCCTGCCTGCCATTTCACTTTCATTTTTGCAATTCTAGAACAATGTGGCCATGCAATTACAACCATGTAACGTATCTATTTCCCGGTTCAAATAAGACATTTTACTCACTTTGCCGGAACCAGAACTGCTGTTAGGATTTTTCAGTGGTTCTGAGTTAGTGGTTGTGAATATAGGTTCATTTTGCTGGCAAATCTTTTTAAATGCTTGCATCTCACAGAGACAGGAAGGAAGGGAGGGGGGATGGTTGTATAGAAATGCATAACGACTCTAATTCAAATCTAGAAAGGATCAAGAAATTAAAAAATTTGGCATAATTCTTTAAATGCTCACTCGCTGTTGCGATCCATTGCTGATTACAGCAGACTCCAAGAATCTGATGCAGGTTACTATAAGCCAGTTTCTGAAATAATGGGATAAAGTGGCAAGCCCACTATACACCCCACCCAACAACACATAGCAAATGGAGACAAATTTATTGGAAGTCACCCATCCAAGCACTGTACTGGTAAGATTCAATGTTGTTAACCTTAGCTAATCTGAGGCTCTTTCAGAATCCCTAAAAACCTTTCGGTGACTCTCTTTACTCTTAAGAACACCAAAATAATTTAAAAAATTACGAACATATTTAATTATAGTATTACCCTCAATCACCAAATGGGATACATTCTATGATACGAAAGAAGGCTGGTCTTAAAATTTACAACATGCAGCATCAGGTTCTCATTGATACTAGCCATGATTTCCAAGAATCCGATCAAGCAGTGTGTATGAGAGAGAGAGAGAGAGAGAGAGAGAGAGAGAGAGAGAGAGAGAGAGAGAGAGAGAGAGAGAGAACCGTCGATGCACCCTTCCCTCAGCACCAGCGGAAGGCAAATCACGTATAAGATACATTCAACATCAGCATTCAATGACACGAATGTAAGCCCTCCAAAGGCAGCAACGGAATAAGCAAAAGGTTCTCCAGTTATTCCGGATCGAAGCTGACTTGCAGGGTTCCATCTTCAACAGCCGCGGATTATGAAAATCATGACGAAATTCGATTTCCTGTAACCAACCAAGCAATGCCGAGAGAGAAAAGCGAACAAGAAAAGCGGTTCCCATTCCACTGCAGGCATCCTTGTGGCCCCATCCCATTCACTATCCCTATTTAATTCTATCACTAGACTCAGCCTTAATTAGGGGATTCCATTAAACCACCGTCGTACTTTCATTTGATGAAAAGGACAAAAAATTTACTTTTCATTAAACTCTACTTTTCGGAGTAGTCCGCCTTTAATTAAATTTGCAAACCCGCATGGCTAATTTAATGCCAAATTATATCATTAAAACGCAACCGAGACTAATTATGATTATAGGTATGTACACGTGTTCAATAAAAGTTTCCACAGAGCACAAATACACCTACCTTTACATATGTGTCTCTACATATGCATCAGTTGGATAGCCTGAACAATGCTGTATTTATGTACAAGAATGCATTCATGTTCATGCAAACAAGTGTATGTAATATATATACATACATATTAGCATCTTTGCTGATGTATGCAATATTCATACATGCGCTTGAATGTCAACATGCATACATACACATCACCCTCAAAATACTGGAAGACGCGTAAGCAAGGAAGTGAGCATTCGCCTGTATCTTACGCATAAAAATACTTGCAAAACAAAGCTCACAAAGAAAAATGCAGCCTCATTCGTGACAACGATTGTGGACGATCCACTTGCAAACCTGCACGGTCTTATCCTAAAAGATTCTCCCTTTTCCTCCACAGCCAACTTCTTCCCTCTGGGAGACTCCCTTCACCGTCAAACACTCCTCTTGGACATCAGAAAGTTTGTTACTTCGCCACCTTAGATACACTTCTCCCCAAATGTCCAATCAATCTCTCTCTCTCTCTCTCTCTCTCCATATACGATAATCGCAAGTATACGTAAAACCTGCACAAGCATATAATTAAACTTTCTTATTTAAACCACCATATTATGTTTAACGAATGTGCATACAGACAAGTAAAGTTCAAAGATAAAAGTCAAAGCATACTGACAACACGAAAATCAAACCTAAAATGTAATCCCGGAGACAGAAAGAGAGAGACTAAAACATAACCTTTGGCGAATCTTTTTAACTGTTAATTCCTTCGCCATCTACTTCTTTTGTCACGACTCTTATTTTTTCATATATCATGATCATTCGATCATTTCGTTCCCTCTTCAAACTTTCCTCTATCATCGCCCTTTAGCTTTGTCTCGTCCACTGACATAACCTAGATTCCTCGGATTCGGTAAAGGTTAAGCATTCTATACTATTATTTGTATTAAAATTAAGGAATAGCGTTGGGGGAAATGGGCAAATTATCTTATGAAGAAATGGTTGGTTCAGGATAGTATGCTACAAAACTTCACCAATTTTCACTTATTGCTTCCGGAATCAGTCATTGCAAAAGGCACGATGTGAGTAAAGCGTCAGAATCGCTTTTGTTCATTTACTCATTCGACACACAAAGGCATTAAAACACGAGAGAGAGAGAGAGAGAGAGAGAGAGAGAGAGAGAGAGAGAGAGAGAGAGAGAGAGAGAGAGAGAGAGAATCTCTGTATAAGCGCTACCGGAACATTATTGCACTGCGTATTTTCCTTTAATTAAGGAAAATTTAAGGTTACCTACAAAAAAATGAAGGCGTAACAATCGGAAAAAAGAATGCAAAAGATCAGCCATCCCCCAATATAAGGCTGCTCCTTATCTAGATTAAATGATGCATGAATAACATCCTAATCTATTAATATTCATTATATAAATTGCTCCAGTAAATTCAATAATTGGCAGGGAGTGCAGAAGGCAATAAGTACAATAGCGTATAAGCATCTGTTTTACGAGACATTCATATAAATTATTCTCTCGTCGTTTGAAGACAGTATTCTACAGTAAAGGCATAATGTTACACACACAGCACACGTGCGCGCATCATTTCCTATTTGCTACCAAATACACGCAGCACCCCGCGCATGTTTTTATCATGGCGGTAATATGAGAGGCACCCCGCAAGATTTATTGTCTTGGATATTGGTGCGTGGTTTTTCTTGTGCTAACAACAAAAGAAAGACAGGGACGGAGTATTTTGGAAAATCTGTAAACGCCCACGGTGTGGTCCACGGACGCTTTGGAAATTTATACCAATGGGTATTATTCATCTTCGGCAGGGGTTTCCCCCGTCACATTCCAAAAACGGTGGTAGTTTTCTGCTGATAGGCTAATTGGAGGGAAAAGAAATTTTCCTTCAGTTGAACGCCACAAACTATGCTTTTCTATTAGAGAGTCTCGTAATTACGTAGAAAGCAACGAAGGTGAAGCAACATGAATTATCTTCTTTCTCTAATCACTTTCCACAGAATAGACAGAATATAGAACTTAGGCCAAAAGCCAAGCGCTGAGACCTATGAGGTCATTCAGCGCTGAAACGGAAATTGACAGTAAAAAGGTTTGAAAGGTGTAAAGGGAGGAAAACCTCGCAGTTGCACTATGAAATGTTAAGAGAGGGTGGAAAGCAAGTTGGAAGAAAGAGAATATAAACGGAGGTGCAGTAAAAGGAGTGAAAGGGGTTACAGTTAGGGGCCGAAGGAACGCTGCAAAGAACCTTAAGTAATGCTTACAGTGCACCGCAAAAGTGCACTGACGGCGCTACCCCCCACCTACGGGTCACTTTCCGTAGGTTCTTAGGCTACGATTTATGACGAACGTCTCACAAAAAGCGTTCACCAAAAAAAAAAAAGATTCTTCATAGTATTATCATTATTTATGACTTACTTTCAAAGTTTTCATTCACACTGGCAGCCACGGCAGCTTTTCTCTATCGAACACAAATAGAAATTAGGGTTTACGCATTCAACGACTCGACGGTCACGATTCCATACACTAATTAATATCCTCCTCAATTTGTTTTTTTTCGTTTCATTAGAATTACTGAAATAAGCTTCCGTTGTAACAATGCTATTTCTAAACCCGTTACCAATACTCTGGACTTCTTTTTCCTTCACACTACACTTTCCAACCAGAAAGGAAAAGCACCGTGTTCCTCCCCATAGATTAGCAGGCTTTGCCATTTCTTGATAAATAATTTAATTTTTTTTACGGTAATGAGAACTTAGGTGATACTAACATTCAAATAATCAATCTCATATCTCTATACCATTTCCATTGTTTTGCTCGCACACAAATATAATATATAATATATATATATATATATATATATATATATATATTATATAAATAATCAATCTCATATCTCTATACCATTTCCATTGTTTTGCTCGCACACAAATATAATATATATATAATATATATATATATATATATATATATATATATATATATAT
This sequence comes from Macrobrachium rosenbergii, assembly GCA_039081455.1. Classification (NCBI taxonomy): domain Eukaryota; kingdom Metazoa; phylum Arthropoda; class Malacostraca; order Decapoda; family Palaemonidae; genus Macrobrachium; species Macrobrachium rosenbergii. The sequence goes on along the minus strand of JANJGK010004624.1, from coordinate 32,820 downwards.
ATATATATATATATATATATATATATATATATATATATATATATATATATATATATATATATATATATATACTGTATATATATATATATATATATATATATATATACTGTATATATATATACATATATATATACAGTATATACTGTGTATATATATATATATATATATATATATATATATATATATATATATATATATATATATATATATATATTTACGATTTTCCCTGGGGAAATGCTTACCATGAGCCAGTTATAGACTCTAAATGAACGATTTCGTTACTTACCTCTATTTTTGTATGAACTCTGACTGCTGTTGATTCAGGAAATCGTAAAGACAAGGAAAATGGGGGAATTTATATAAGCTGAGGGCTCTACTCACAAGGTATTTGTAAGTAAACCTGGCTTTCTTGCAGATCCCACACACAACAGGTTTCAGCGAGTGCCCATTCTTGGACAGAGGGGTGCCCAGAGGTGAAAGAAGGAGGGCATATTTTATGTCCCAATGAACTTGCATGGGCGTGATGTGTGTCCCATGTGTCGGCGAGGTGACATCACTCCGCTAGGGTCATGGGCGCTTTTTCGCATACATGGGTGGCTAGGGCGGAAGGGGCATAATATAAAAAATTTTCAATCTTGAACTGCTCGAGGATGTCCTCAGCAGTGGAGACTCCCAGGGACTCTAACCATTTAGTGAGGGCCCTACCTGATTGATACTCCCAGCCAGACCAGGTCTGTCCTGCTTCTTTTATCTGGCCTCTCCAGCGTCATCTCCAGCATTTCGGGGTGATCTCATACGCCTAGGTGATCGCCTGGCATGATTCCACCCATTTTCCTTGATCCGCCTCAGGAAGGGTGTTGAAAGCAATTAGACCCTTCCCTCCGAGAAATTTTCCCAAGAGTATGGAGACTTCTGTGGGAGTGAGAGGGTAGGCGCTAAGGACCCTTGCCACTTGATCAAGCCACACCTCTGGCTCAGCCTTGGTCCATTTGGGCATAAAAGTAAGAGCCTGAGTGAGGGCGGATGCACCCGGGGCTGGAGAGGAGCTGGCAGTGCCAATTTGGGCCATCTGTAGCTTATGGGCCCGCTGCCTTTCCTCCCTTTCGAGCCTATCCTTTCGTTCTTGTTCTTTCTTCTGTCTTGCGTGCTCTTCTCTTGCAAGTCTATCCACCCTATATTGTTCTTCCTTCTTCTCCCTTCTCTCTTGTTCTTCCTTCTTCTCCTTTCTCTCTTGCTCTTCCTTCTTCTCCTTTCTCTCCTGTTCCTCCTTTGCACGTTTATCTAGCCTATCGTGTTCTTCCTTCTTCTCCTTTCTCTCTTGTTTTTCCTTTGCGAGTTTATCTAGCCTATCTTGCTCTTCCTTTTTCACCTTTCTTTCCTTCTCCCTCTCCTGTCATTCTGCCTCTCTTTCTGCCTTGGCATCATCTACTTTCTCTTGGACCCAGTCCCTCAGGGCTTGTCCTGACAGTCCCATGTCCTTTCCAGCGGACATATAGAAATATAAGTCCTTGTTTTGTTGGGTTCTGATGTCGTAGACATCTTGAGATGACGTTTATACGGGTGTGACCCTTTAGAAAGTCAATATGTCTGAAAAGACTCAAATTTCAGGGTTTCTGAAAAACCCAAGTTTGTTCATGATGAACTAATCTTAATATGTCTGAATAACACTTAGTGTGTTCTTGATGAACAAATTTTAATATGTCTGAATAAGACATGGGGTATCCTTGATGAGCGATTTTTAACATATCTGAATAAGACTCAGTTTGTTCATGATGAACGAACTTTAATAAGTAACTGTAATAGCCACAATGCCCTTTTAACTTTTCGTATTCTTCGCACTTTTTTGGATATGCTTGTCACTACAAAGCTGTAAAGATCCAAGTGCAAGAATGTGAAGTGGCTTGGATGTCTGGTCGCGGGAAATGAACCCGTGTCACCATAATCACAAGGAGGTCACGTTGCCGACCTGACCACGAGAAGGATAAAAGTCTATTACCCCTCGTACATACATATACCTGTCGTTATTTCAGCCTAAAAAACAATAAAAACGATTGCCCACTTGGCTACGATGGTGAGGATGGGTCTATTCCAGCTCTAATAAATATATCTGAAAACGACAGGTATATGTATGTATGAGGGGTAATAGACTTTTATCCTTCTCATGGTCAGCTTGGCAACGTGACCTCCTTGTGATTATGGTGACACGGGTTCGTTTCCCGCGACCGGACATCCAAGCCACTTCAGTTTCTTGCACTTAGATCTTTACGGCTTTGTAGTGACAAGCATATCCAAAAAAAGCGCGAAGAATTTGAGAAGTTAAGAGGGCACTGTGGCTATTACAATTACATATGTATCTGGTAAAGGTGACCAGTAGATTCTACATATGAACTTTAATATGTCTCGAAAGACATAAATTGTATTCTATTTTAGGCATGGACTTGGCTGGCTATTGCGTGAATGTTGGGGTTTTTGGTTTGCCTCGCAGGACGTGATTTGTTCAAAGGGAACGGATTTTTAAAAATTTTGTCATGTAGAACGTAGTTTCGGATTCACGAACGGACTTGTTTGAATCTTAAGGCTTGGTTCGGGGAGTGTTTGCCCTTTCCCGATAATTGGGGTTTTCTTGTGATAAGAAAAAAAAATGTCCTTTTTAGGGGTCCCAATACAGGTTAGGTTTGGGAACTCAGTGAGCACCGTGACACTCTTAGAATAATATCCCCAACAAATTAAATAAAGTAAAATAAACTGAAAAAAATAAAAAGAAAGGACGCAGCATAAGCCAAAAAAAAAAAAAAAAATGGAGAGACACTGATAACTGGCGCAGAGGGGGGAGGTGGTAAGGGTTATGTACGGATACAAATTGGTGGGTTAGAAAGCAAAGCCGATTTTAGAAGTACACTTTTATTTATTTTTACATTAGTGGTAAGTTAAAATTATATTATTTGCAAGTTACACTGATAAATGTGTGTATTTTGCCAACCCTAATAAGAGCCTTTTCCTCCAATCTTAATATAAGCACAAAACTTAATTCTATTATACCCAGGCGCTGCTTGTCTAAGTCACGTGCTACGAATTTGCCTCCTCGCATGTGCCCTGCTTGGGTTTGCGCAGCTGACAGTTCAAGGTCGCCTGGCCAAAAGGGCGATGACCAGCGTGGGAATTTTCCCGAGATTGACCCTGCTTATACAAACAGAGTAATCTGCTTATGGTTTGTTAAGAAGATAAAGTTTTTCTCTTAGGCTGACCCAAAATTCCCTGGGAAGGGCGTGAAGACCACGCGGTTACAGCAGACTTTTTAAGCAAAACAAAAAAGTAACCACAAATAAACAAAAAATAAAAAAAGGGTCCTTTCACTTATGAATGAAATAGTGGGCGGTTATTGAATGGAAACACTGTGAAATGAAACAGAATTTATCATGTGCAGTGCTGTACAGAGGAACGTGTATAAATAAAATATGAAGCAAACAAACTTTACGCTTTCTGAGATTTTACTCTACAGTGTTTGCCTAGCGGATTCCTAACCTCTACGAGAGAGAGAGAGAGAGAGAGAGAGAGAGAGAGAGAGAGAGAGAGAGAGAGAGAGAGAGAGAGAGAGAGAGATTAAACTCTGAATTCCAGAGATAGGGAAATTTGCTGATTGACCCACGTGAGATCTAAAACATGTGCCTAGCTATTCCAAGATGACAAATTGTCTGGATAACACAAGGAAGAAATGCACACACTATTTCCTTTTTCATTTTCAACGCCTTGTAATTCCCTAGCTTGCCTATGTGAAAACATGCAAGCCCTCATGCAGGGGCTATCAAAACTTGTGTAACGGATACTAACCTTCTCTTCTCAATGAGTGCATTGCATGCACTTGCCTTACATTTCCCTAATTCTATTTTCAGTCACAATTTCACTTCCTAACCTAACATAAAATAAAAATACTCACTGTGTGGAACTCCTTGAATGTGCGCATGCGGAGTTTACGCAAAAAGGTTCGTTTCTCTGTCTCGCACCCAGTCTAGCTTCGCTATTCACTGATACGGCAAGTTGCAAGGGGACAAGGATTAATTCTGCAACGTACAGATTGTGAGATCCTGGCAAGGTCGCCATTTTTTACGACTTCTCCGGGGGAAATGCTTACCATGAGCCAGTTATTGACTCTAAATGAATGACTTCATTATTTACCTCTATTTTTGTATGAACTCGACTACTGTTGATTCAGCAAATCGAAAAACAAGGAAAAAGGGGGAATTTATATGACCTGAGGGCTCTACTCACAAGGTATTTGTAAGTAAACAAGTTAGGGTAAGTTAAAATTATGTGTATTTACATGAAATGAAATATCAGAAGATGAAATGGGCTAATCAGGCATGCAAGGCCTGAGAGGTTAATTATAAATGGGAAAACTTGAAAGTATATCTGTTGGTGTGATGATGCTGACACAAGGCACAGTCAAGAGAGATTTCCACAGCTAACAAACCCTCTGTAATGGGAGAGAGTCACGAATTAAAAGCCCGTAAGGATGCAGTAAAATACACATAGGACAAGGCGAGCACAGGGGGTGCCAAGAAGCCCTGAACACACGATGTTATGTAATTATTTAAACACAGGCATTTACATAACACTGCCCTAACAAGGCAAGACTGATATGGAAATACTGGCACTTAGAAATGGAAATAGGAAGTTTAGTTAAAACAGTGTGACTGACGAGAAGAACCTTTGAAACAGATCACTTTTCCTTGTAGAAGAGGTGGCCTCAGGGAGAAATGGTGGCGGAGGAAGGGCCGGGCTTCTCTGGTAAGAATACTAAAGGTCCCTACGAGGTAGGACCACATGGTAGGGCATGGCTCTCTGAAGGAAATTGGAAGGGGGAGATGTGTTTCGCTAGCTCCCAACAGTGTCTCTCTCTCTTGTTCCTTCGGTAAGACCCATATATGACTTCGGTTCAGGGGTCAGGAGGTTACCCACAGGTAGATTGGGGTTGGCTGTCATCTATGACTCAGTCACAGGTGTTCTCTCTTAAATTCTCTCCGGCCAGGCTTAGGACCTGAAAGCAGAGTCTCCCACAGTCCTATGTTCAAGAAGAGAAAGTTGAAAGGGATATAAAACAATTAAAAGATTAAGGGAGGGGCCTATATTCCTTTCGCCCTTCCTTGTCAGGCAGTGCCCAAAATGCACTGTTATATTCTCCAGCTTTAAATGAAGCATTTGATGGTTGGGATTCTTGGGAAGTTATAATATATATATATATATATATATATATATATATATATATATATATATATATGTGTGTGTGTGTATATATATATATATATATATATATATATATATATATATATATATATATATATTTTAACAAATATTAAGTTACAAGCATCGTTTATTATCCAGTTCAGGTCCGTACCCAGAGTTTTTTTTTATGGAGGGTCATTTTTCCCAAAACTGGACCTTTTCTTCTATATATGTCATTGCACATATAGGTTTATACAAGATGAAATACTTGAAAATGTTATTTTAGTTATATTAAGAAGAAAAACTGGGCCTGCGTTCTATGCCCTTCTACCCGATTAGATGTTATTCAAAGTACTGACTTTGGTTAACAGAATTTTTTACTTATAATGTTGAAAGTTTGCACTGAAGTTAAAAAATATTTTTTCAGTTTTATAGATTGATTCATTTAATATGTTAACAATAACAAATAACATGCATATTACTTTATTTATTGTTATGTTATATACTTTGACTTAACTAAGACAATAATTAATAAATATTCTAAAGAGTATGCATGTGATGCAATAAAAAAAATAGAAATAAAAAGGAGAAACTGCAGTTACTATGTATAGTTATATATGAAAATTTTCAAACGCACACTACAAATGAAAGTATAAAACGTATGCATACTTCAAAGAAGACTTGTCAAAAAAACAAAAGATTGTTATTTATTACTTCATGAGTACAGTTCAATGAATAGGATAGTCACAGAAAATATGGACGTCCAGAAAATTTTTTTTTTTTTTTTTTGGGGGGGGGGGGTTTCAACCCCGAACCCCTCCCCCAGTCCCCGCTCGGTACAGGCCTGCAATTAACCATACCTCCGTAATAACTTAGAGCCAAAGGGGTATATATATATGTGTATATATGTATGTATATATATATATATATATATATATATATATATATATATATATATATATATATATATTATATATATACATACATATTCGGAAAATAGTTAAATATATGTGTATAAATATACATTTATTTATATGCATATATAATATACTGTATAGTTACACATATATCTTATATAACTAATTTCCGAAAACTACCTGATATCTTTTAACAATTAGCGTCTCATGGTACACACCGACTATTTAAATATTTTTGAGGTAGGTATTCAAAGAAATGTTGTTTTGGTGTGTCTGGAACACTATAAGAAGATTTCATCATTCTTACGAAAGGGTTCTTTTTCTTTCATTCCTTAATATGATTTTCTAGCATTTTGATGTGCTTTATTTATAAACTTAGAATTACAGCCATGTTTGCTAAATACCGTCTTCAAGATGAATAATTTCATGTTTAATAAATTCACAGCACATACATTATTAAGCTCTTAAAAATTGAATCGAAATACTGTAACTAGTAATTCTGTAGGTTTTGGGTAGTTCGAAAAGTCCTGTATATATGAATCTGAATGTGAATCGTTTCCATGAATTCGAAATTTCGAACAGCCAGTTTCAGAACGGATTGCAAATATCCCAGAAAGGCCATGGATTTTCATTTCCTATTCCAACCTTGAGTGTAATATAGGGATGGCTATGAAGAGAACAGGGAAGAATGACAATAAACGTCATCAACACGCCTTACCAAAGTTATATAAAAAAAAAATCAAGTTCTTCAGTGGCGGGGTGGGTAGAGCTTTCTGGTGAAAAAATTAATTTCTCGTCACAATGTGGTCCGGATTCCACAATAAGCTATAGGTCCCGTTGCTAGGTAACCAGTTGGTTCTTAACCACGTAAAATAAATCTAATCCTTCGGGCCAGCCACAGGAGAGCTGTTGACCAGCTCAGTGGTCTGGTTAAACTAAGATATACTTAACTTATATAAAAAATCTAAGCTTTGGTGACATTTCGGTTTCAAAAAATTCCTTAGAAATATTTGCTAACACCGGACGTCAGGATTTCTTCATTGAGTTCTTTATAGATCTTAGGCTTTGTAGTGGCAAGCGTATCTAAAATGATGAACAAATGAAGAAATTAAAAGGTTATTGCCGGTATCATAAATAAATACGCATGTGATCAGTGGATTCTATACATATATTTCAGCCTAAAAGGTATCAAACGATTAAACACTTGGCTATGATGATGAGAATGGGTCTATTTCAGCTCCTATAAATTTATCTGAATCCGAGAATCATATGTATGCATAAGTGGTACGAGAATCATTATTCTCCTTCAAGGTCAAGTGGATAACGTTACCTCTTTTTGATATAACTGGTGGGGGGTTCGAATCCTGCCACGGGCGAAAGAATTTCTTCATTTGGTTCTTCACTGGGATCTAAGACTTTGTAGTGACAACCATATCCAAACAGGGGGAAGAAATCACGACCCTAAGAGGTCACTAGTCATTACATTACATTACATTATATATATATATATATATACTGTATATATATATATATATATATATATATATATATATATATATATATATATATATATATATATATATATATATATATATATATATATATATATATATATATATATATATATATATGACTATTTATCACATCACCGTGATTCATATACAATCAGAAAGCTACAAACGT
>JANJGK010004624.1:0-22500 GCA_039081455.1 Macrobrachium rosenbergii | reverse complement strand
CTCGTTGAGAAGAGCAGTGTTAGTCAGGTTTTGGAAAGCGGAGGATCGGCAGGTTCTCGACAAAGGTCTGTCGTGAACACAGCAGCAGCAGCAGTTTCTGAGGATCACCGTGTTGATGGCGATGGCAGCAACAGCAGCTTTGGAAGGATCACCAGGGTGTTGGTGATGACGGCAACGAGTTTGGAGTGTCACCTCATTGACGGACTGCATACGGTAGGTATTCGTTACCAAGGGAGCACGTCAATTCAAGTTCTCGAGGAGGAGGTCGTGACCGGAGCATGGTCCCCAATATTGAAGAGGATTTCTTCAGGACAGCGGGTTAGCTGTTGTGTCGGCGCTGTGGTGATCGTTCGGCGGTGGATCGGCGATAATTCAGCGGCGTTCGATGGTCGTCCTCGAGGTTTTCTGTTTGATGGTGGCGCTCATTGTAAAACTCCATTTATTTATGGTTTATTATTGCATTTCGTTGTCATGTACAGTGTTTTTGTATTATTGCTGCTGGTTGAGCAAATGGCTCTTTTGATGTTATTAGCTTTATTGCTGTTGTTTGAGCAAAAGGTTCTTGTGGATTATGTCATATTATTATTATTATAAAGCAATATGTAACTCTGGTTTATTATTATGATTATTGTTATGAGAGCAGGTGTAGCTCGGGTTATGATTCATTTTATTGCCACTGAATTATTAATATTTACGCTGCTGCTGTTAGTATTTTATTTTTTTGAATTACTGCTTTATGATCATTCATCTATGATTCGCTGTGCTTTCCAAGAACCTGAACTCATTGTATATAATGTAACATATAATGTAAATAAAGTTTAAGGCACTGAAGTATTTTCTTTGGCTCCTTCCCCTTTTGGTTGTTGCAGTTCATCAGATCACTCCAGTCCCTATACTGTTTTTCCTTAAAAAAAAAGAATCTGAATCCCCCACAGAAAAGGGGATCATAACAATATATATATATCTTGTGAATAATTTCATTCCAGTAAGGTGAGGGTTATCTACTGGAAACTATCCCGTTTTTAAGTACGAAATGATTGTATATATTTTGAAGGATATATGTGTATATATATATACATACATACATACATATATATATATATATATATATATATATATATATATATATATATATATATATATATGTGTGTGTGTGTGTGTGTGTGTGTGTGAGTGTGTGTGTGTGTTTGTACATATTTTGAAGGATATATACATATATATATAATATATAATATATATTTAAATACTGATCACTCGCGTCTATAATTTTTGAGAGGAGGAAGAGAACGCGCGAACGAAAATTTATGTAAAACATATCAGACATACGTAATGTGGTCGTTATAAGTGAATTCTCTACAAAAAAATTAAACATCATCCCAAGTGATTGTTGAAACCTGCAACTACCCAGTCATGATCATAAAGTGTAAATCAGTTCTCTTAACCATACAAAATGTGTGTGGCATTATCAGAAATGCTGATCTAAAAAATGAACAGTAGGTAATAATAAATCTAAAATGCCAAAAGTATCCTACTATGTAAAAAAAATGTACCCTATACCTTTTTCTCTGTATTTAACACATATAGCTCATGGTAAAGAGACAAGTTAGTTGCCACTGCAAAATTGAATATTTCCTGTCACTTTGAATATGAAAGGTACATTAGTATAATAACAGAGGTCTTAAAATCTGTGAAATCATTTCCTCTGGATTATTTAGGACCCTCAAGTAAGTCTAAATTAATATAGCTATAAAGCAGTGAAAGTAAATTATTTCACTTTCTTACGACCTTTCATAATAATGGGCATTATGAAAAACTTCGCAACATATAGGAAGTTTCGAAGGCTTCAGTGGGGATACTTACATCAAAGCTAACTAACCCCTCTGTACACTTCACATTACAAAAACTTACGGAACGAATGAACCACAATGAAAATGAAATCCAAGAGCACCGGCATTCTGATTTGGAATCGTTTGGCCATTTGTAAACTTTGAGCTCCTTCAAAGATATAGATTCTGTTTCTTACCTATCTTGAATAATACCTATAGAAATAAAAGAACATAGGATGGCAAGGGTATCCTTTGAAATTTTGTCACTCATGTCTTACCTGTGATTTATCCTCCACCAATCTCCAGCTTCCCTTTTAATAGCTCCCATTCATGCAGGTCTGAGTATTCTAACTCTTCTGGTGCTCAAAGAAGCCCAGCCGACACTATCACATTATTCTCCCAGGGACAGTTGGAAGGATATGTCCCAGCCATTTCCCTCTCTCTCTCTCTCATCATAGTATCAACTACATAAGGAACTTCCGTAAGTTCCCTTATGGAATCATTTCCAACTCTAGCCTGCCGTATGACTCCTCATATTCTCCATAGAGAAATATTCTCAAAACGCCGAAATCTCTCATAGTTTTATCCTCGGACCATGATTCATGTCAGTATAGCACTAAAAATCGTCTAAACCTTTGTGTAACCTTACCTTCATATGAAATTTCAGTCTATTGCATTTTAAAATCTTATTCGGCATATCCATTGTTTGATTTGGCTTTTCTAGTCTTCCACTGAATTCCAACTCAAGTGAACCTGTACTGTATATCATTGCTCCTATATATTCGAAAGATGTATCCTCATTAATTCGTTCTACATTAATGTTATTTCATTACTTTGTATACAGTATACTCTGTTGTTATTACTTCTGCTTTCCTTAGATCTCTTTCAAGTCCCATCTCTGGATATATGGTGCTCTCTATTTAGAAATTTTGGAAATCGTGTGGCCATTTGCTAATTCAAACCGAACCTCTGCATACTGTAAGTCTGTTAAGCTTCTATCGTTCCTCCCGCACAAACTTTCTCTTCCATTATCCCACCAGGTTTTTCACTGTAAAATCAATGTGAAGGGGAAACAAAAAAGGTAAAAAATAACATTCTCTTTTACTAGCCCATTATTTAGTGCAAATTCCCTTGACTCATCCAGTAACATTAACTTAAGTCCTACTTCATTCAAGGGTTATTTTAATTAGCTTTACAGATTTAACGGGAATGCTATAGTGACGCAAGCACCTTCCAAACACTTCTGTAGACGTACAGTAAATATTTGACCTGAGCATCTCCGCCCTCATCTACAAGCAGCTTATTTATCTCTAAGCTTTTTATCAATTTCTCCTCCAGCCTATTGATAATATGATTGCCATATGTTTTCATTTAGATCCATGAAAGGGTCACATTCAGTCAGATCTCCTTTTTTTCAGTTTCTTACCTCTAACTTCTGAATCCCAATCATCAAGCTTTCTTTCCTTATTCCCTATTCTGCAAAACGTCTAGTTAGTATGTGAGGTGTCATTTCTGTTTCAGCTAAAGTCATCTCTGCAGCAACTCCATTATAACCTGGGATTTTCCTACAGGTACTTTCCTCTTTCTTTTTACCTATGGATACTTCATCACTAATGCTGTGGGCTACCCTAAAACCAATGCCACTCTCTGAATATCACCCGTTTGTCCAAATATTCTCTCTTACTTCATCTTGTACTTCGTCTAGCTTCAATGTCTAACTGAAATTTATCTACTCGTAACTTTTGCTTTTATCTATTCTCTGTTGTAACTCAGGTTTCCTCCGATATTACAAGGTTTCATCTTTTTACTCATTATCCAAATACTTTTCTCCCACAAACTTGATGTTGTACCAGCTCTGACTGATTGTCTGCTCCTCCCCAGATATGGTTACTAAAGCTGCAAATCGATTTCAACATTCAATTTCAAAACACTCTTGTCGTTCCCATTCATGAAGCTTTAGTGTACCAAAACTAGATACTCTATAAACTTTTTGCTCGGTGGTTTTAACCTCAGCTTTGGTGTGGCAATGACAAGTTAGTGATCACTGCCGACATCTTCCCTGTAGCTTCTTACAGTTTTCACTGTTCTTTTATCTCTCTTATTTACGTTAAGTGAGCTATACTGTTTCACTATCTACTATCTGGAGATAAATAAGCGTACTTATGGACGTCTTTTTTTGTTGGGAAAGAGTACCTGCAGTTACTACACTATTTGCAGAACGAAGCTATTAAACTACATTGCATTTTTGTTTCCAGTCTCCCAAACCTCCCGTACACTTTCATTGTTTTTATCAAGTTTTGCATTCTTATCAGCAACAAAACTTCCCACATCTCTTTCTGATAATTCATCTATAACATTCTGCAGATCTTTATAAAATTCATCTTTTAATTCTTCGGAGACTCCATTTGTTGGTGTATGGCAAATTCTGATATCAACATACTCACTAACACCGCAACCGAGATCAAACATACGAAATTTTATTCAACAATAAATGGGCTGTGATACTTTTTAATAATTTGATAAAATCTTTTTGTACTGATCACATTTCATTTTGATTGACTCCCTTGCTTTTTTATTTGGTATACAGTAAAGAATTAGGTTATTAGTTCTTTCTATTATTTATATGGATAAACTGCGTTAGCCTTTATGGTGGAGACTTCTTGCATGGTTAGCCAAGAAACAGATGAAGCAGCTTTCACGGTATCAGTAATTCTGCGCAATATAGCTCATTCAGGTCTTTGACATCAAGCACCTAATAAAATTATATTCTGCACGAAACTTTTTTTTCTTGCACACACATATGCGACAAATTGACTTTTAACCAGGAATATATATACTGTATAACTACTTCTCTTAGAGAGTAGTTAGCCAGAGAGTTACGGGTATTGCAAAGCAAAGGAAAAGCTAAGACTATTGGTATAAAGCCCAATGGAAGAGTCAGCCTCTCAAAATACAGAGGGTTACCAGACGAAATGGGCAAGACTAAGAACGAAGTTTTAAATTTCAGAGAAACGTATACTCAATATATGTATATCTAATAAGTATTTTTACATCCTTAAATGACACAGTTATACACTTCATTAAATAAATAGTAATGTATTATATATCGTAAAGAAAACACGCTTCTTTAGCAAATCCATAGATTTCAAATGATGTTTACACCACACCCTCTCAGTACGCGGAGTGAATGATGTTTCTCAAGTACTAGGCTAGGGCACTCGGCCAGCAAGATCGGAGCAGTCTGTAAACAGGACTGGAGTTGCCCGACCACTGAAAATCCAAGAGACGAGAGTGTCCAACCCGACAAAGGCTATTTTCCACCTCCATGACGTAATAATGATTTGGTAATTTGTATCTTTTTCAGGTTATTATAAACCAGACTCTCACAGTTCTTCTGTAAGAAGAAATGAAAGGATGAAAAATGTGAAGATACGCAGTAAGAAGTTAAAAGCTTACTTACAAGGAAAGAGCTGATCAAAATGCGGATCAGAATAATTTGCTAGCGTTCCGTCAAGGGAGGCTCCAAAACGCCATTTACTTCAGCCTTTGTAACCATCACTTGGGTTAACCTTTTGCTTTATTTTCTTTTAATATTTATTTATTTATTTTTTTTTTTTTGGGGGGGGGAGGGGAATCCTTGAAACACCCAACTTTTCCAATACTGTACCGATTAATCATAATCAGTAAGCACATCTCTAATTTATGAAAGTATACCCGGAGATCTGCTACTGCAGGGTCCTCTAGAAGCTAAATGGATACTTATCGGGGTAATTGGTTTCAGTTAGGTTTCGCTTCACTGACTGGAGTGCCTGTGCTACTATTTGCAGATACCACGTCATATAAGGTGTCACAGTGAATTCCCTCACACAGGGCTTTGACCATGTAACCATTGTTCTCAAGCCATGGGCTGTGCCAAAGCCTCTGTACCAGAGCCTTCCACAGGCTCGGGTTGGATTTCCCTGGCTTGCAGCTAATGTATAAAGGTACTCATTTCCTTGCTCTACTGCTGCTCCCGTCAGAGCCTCAACCTTTTAAGAGGCAAATTATTTTCCCTTTCGGCGTCCAGCTCCATTCCTTTCGTTCTTCAACTCTTCATTCTACTGAATTTCAAATTCGAGATAAGTAACCTAAACATCGATTGGTTTAAAAGCGAAAGTGAAAAGAACATTGAAGACCTTTAGCCAGTAACAAAAATGTCAGCCAGGATATTGATTATAGTACTAAAACAGAGTAAACTCTAATCAAGCAATGACACTTTGAAGACCTATTGGGCAACGCAGTAATGTTTCGCCAACGTTAAAAGGAAAAATCTGAGCATGGAATAAAATATTTGTGGTTCTAGTTGAAGTAGCAGGATCGAAGTTTTAGCTTGTTATTAATCCGACTAGTTTACAATATAATATTTCAATCACGAAGGTTCCACTTTGAAATCATAGATTTTTCAAATTCGGAGAGAGAGAGAGAGAGAGAGAGAGAGAGAGAGAGAGAGATAAGGGGGTGATGAACATATTTAAACATATGAGTAATCTCTGATCTCTAAAGGAATGTCAAAAATATCTCGGAAGGTTAAAAAATAAAAGAAATAAAAAAAGTTGCTTCGCAGTGATCACCAAGTAAGAGGATGATGATTTCCACTAGACTGATGGTAAGACCCGCTTCATACTTAACATAGTATGAAACGCTATTCCTGATTGTCAGGTTTCCAAAAATGACTTAAAAGAAAAACAATGGATACAACGATCTGATTGGCAGAGCGCTCATAATTCACAGAAATTCGATAGCAGTCATATAAATAAAAAAAATAATAATTTAGAGGAAAAAATACGTCAAAAAAATTCACTATCGGAAAAACTATGACGCTTCACTTTACTACACGCGCAAACTACAATATTTTACTTCACTGGCGGCCCAGCTGAACTTAGCCTCGTTAGATATTTTACTCTGAAGTTAAATTGGCAAAATTAACAATATAACAACTGGACTTGACTAGTTCCAGAAGCAGTATTAATGGTCCATCAGAATAAATCCTATAAGAAGTAAATTCGACAGAGGTCCTCTCTCCCCGAAGTCTGAGACTCTTTCGGAACGGCATTAAACCTTTATAAATACCACCGAGTTACTACGACAACTGCTGTACTACTGACATTCTCCTAAATACTCTTGTGTAGCCTTCACATTTCGTACTTGGAGGTTCACTGGAACCGAAGGGCGTTGACATTTAGCTGAGAAGACTCTTCCAAAGCAGCGGATTTATTCATAATCTTTTACTCTTTTTAAACTAACATCAGTATTTATAATGAACAACACTTTAGTGCTTGAATAAATTAAAATATCACCTAACATAGATAATGAAAAACCTTTGGCTGTCACCATGTACTCCATACCCAGTACAAATATCGCTGGTCGGTATTTGAACTTACTTCGAAATATACTGATATAAACGTTTGGTCTTCCCAGTCAACTTACCCTCTGCCCTGCTAAACAACGAAAATAAAATAGGGGCAGCAGCAATAATAATAATGAGCAGTCATAATACTCATAATTACATATTCATTTGAACGTATTTATGTTAAGTTTTCCAAAAAAGGAAACCCATGTTTCAGAAGTTTTTTTTGGGGGAGGGATAGAATTGCTACTTTTACTATTAACACTTTTATACCAGTACTATTTTTGACAGATGGAAATGACCTTATCCTGGTACAACAGAGCTCAAGTCAACAATACGAAAAAGAAAAAAACTAAAATGAAGCCATGTAGTGATTCAAGCCTGGCTAAAATTTAACCCTCCACTCCCTTCAGAACTTCCGTTCTTCCAACATGGTCCTGGGGGGCCAATTTCTGAACTCCCAAGCTACATGCACTAGAACTGAACTCCAGAGAACAATGACCAAAAACTTTTAAAGCAATCCATTGTGGCTTTTGGTGGCGCAAAGGACGAACTTTATTTTATATTTTTTTTTTATTTATTTACTACTATTTTGGGGGAAGGGGAAAGGCGTGAACCCTTTGGTATTTTTCTTGCTCAGTTATGCTCATTTCTCTTAAAAACCGTTATACTTATTCGTAGGGAACGTCTGAAAAAATAAAACTTAAGAATATGAGCTAGACTGGGAGGCCTTTTGGGAACTTCCGTTCCCCCACCATAGATACTATCTACTGGCCAATTTCGAAGCTAACTTAGGTACTGTCAAAGTGTTTAGAGCGAATACGACTACTTAATTAATGAATCAATATTAATTCAGCTGCTGTTATTTACAAATCATCTTACGAAAATACACTAAAACTCAGCATTAAGTATGATAAAAGAGAATTTGAACACAATCCACTCATTGAGTTTCGATGACCCGGAGAGCAAAATTCTCTCTCTCTCTCTCTCTCTCTCTCTCTCTCTCTCTCTCTCTCTCTCTCTCTCTCTCTCTCTCTCTCTCTTATGGGGATAAGATCCTAAAAGCTCAAGCATAGGGCTTTGGAACCTTTCTTCGTATTCAGAGAATTACTGTGTCGCAAACTCCGAAGTATGATTTTGAAAACTGTAAAGGTTAAGTGTTAAAAAATGAGCATGTGGCGTTGAATTTAAATAATCAATTACATAATGAATTTAGAGTCATGAGATAAAAATACACGTATTGTGGAATAACGCTCAAGCCTTAATTTAACAAAGAAGAAGGAAATCATTGTAAGAGCAATGTACACCATGAAGGCAGAGCTATATTCAATACCTAAAGAGAAAACAAGCTCAAATATGATAGAATAACTGGCTAATTTATAAGTAAGGCAGGCGAAACGAAACCCATGGTTACGTTATACCCAAAAACAAATAAGACGAAATAATCTTTAAACAGAGAGAGAGAGAGAGAGAGAGAGAGAGAGAGAGAGAGAGAGAGAGAGAGAGAGAGAGAGAGTAAAACGACACTTTTTGACCGTGGGCAAAATGGGGTTCATGTTCACGGGGGAGGACTGAGATCGGGGAGAGAAAATGAGAGAGTTGCGCGAGAGCGGAGCGGCGAACGGCTGCTGAGGGGCCTTTTGTCGGCCGGGGGCCTGACTCACCGGGTTCGCCAGGAAAGGAGAGCACAAGTGGAAGAAAAAAGAAAGGAAGGTTTATGCGGCAATGTAACAAGGAGGGCAAGCGATACATGGAAAATGCTGAAATACTAGAGACAGTCCTCCCCTCCCCTCCACACTACAACCACATCCAATGTACTGTACATCCCCTCTACCCTACCCCGTGGTAAAAGGACAAATAAGGCGACGCCATTATGGGACCCCATGTTTCATCGCGGAAAAAAAAAAAAAAAAAAAAAAAAAAAAAAAAAAAAAAAAAAATCGCAGTCATAAATGGGTAAAAAAAATTCAGAGCTTTCGTCGACTTTCAAATAACCTACATGTGAAAAATAATTTCTCAGTTTGAAAAGTAAGCCTTTTCTTATGCACATAAATTCTTCTAAACAACCAACATTGAAAAGAGCCCAAGAAACATACAGTACCTGGCCCACATACACCCTCCTAGCCAAGCTAGGAGATGCAAGGTATCGGGGGTCTCGAGTTCCTCGACCAACATACTAACTTCAGTACCTAGGTCATTACTTAAATCAATGACCATAAATATCATACCAGTTTACAAGAAAAAAGACAAATATCCTTATAAATTTACTAAATGGAAAATGAAGAACTTTAATACATTAGAGGTATTCTCACTGATCCATCCTCAGTTGCTTGGTGAGAAAAAGCAGAGGGTCATTACTTCATGCGCGGAGGGATTTACAAAGAACAGATACTAAATGACTAAGTGGTCCTCGCAGTTAATGACCAGGGATTTTGCATCTGAGTTTTCAAAATTATTTCTACGGCAAGACTACAGTCCCAACTTCCATGACCAAGCTCAAAATTTCATGTCAATTTTCTTTTTTCAATTTCTTATAATTTCAAGCATATGAATATCAGGAAAAAAAAACACAGTGATACATCCCAGCTTATAGTGTGAGTAGAGTTATTTAGAATATCCATGTTTTACTGTTAGTTTCTGTGCCATTTTTACTAGGGAAAAGTTTACCCATTGAAACTCAACATTATTGCAATCCATCGGAAGAATCAAGTCTACACATGAATCTTTATGACGAGTTTTTAAGATGAATATTTGAGACCACAGAACAGATGATGTTAGAATTACTCCAATCACAAGGATACCGTTTTCAGAGTTTCAATAGCCTTGCTGACATAGTACATAATTTCAAAGCTATACAAATCCTATACAGTATCGGGATGAAAAAGAAAATACTATAACAGATATATATATATAAAAAATTTACCAGTTCAGCTCGTCGGGCACGAAACTAAAAAGTAAATCTTTGTATGCATAAAGTCTCTATTGCTTCATCTTTACTAGCATTCATTTACATAATGCAGTCACAAACTTGCTCTACAGGCATATGCACAAGCATTTATTCAGATGAATACTGTGAGTGCAGAGATACGAGAAATGTTGACGAAATGTAAGCACGATCACCATAGGTTTAATTATAGCCTAGATATAGTCGTCACTGATTATTAGTGACAATATACATACATACATATATATATGTGAGTGTGTTCGTATATATATAACATATATCATACATACATACATACATACATACATACACACACACATTATATATATATATATATATATATATATATATATATATATATATATATATATATATATAATTGAATTATGGGCCAAAAAGAGGGCACATTCGGAAAGTCAATCTTGGTTCATAAGTTTCTTTGACAAGAAAAAGCAACACATTTATTTATCACTTACGTAACGCTGAACAAGACAGCAAAACATTTATCTAAAATTCAAATAAAAACTTTGAAGGGAGAATGATTAAATGCTTAATCTTAGTATAATCTCATTTTAATCTAAGCCAATTTTACCCTGTCTACGAATCACCCATTCCTGGGAGACTTTGAAATCTTTATAAGGAATGAGATCTAAAGTTTGCCTATAATAGGCACTATTAAATTAAGCCGCCAGAAATATGGGCCGTGATTAGAAGAAACGTAATTCTTCTCGATTGCCAAAGTTCCATAGATTCATGGCCATCTCTAGAGACCGGTCATTACATGTAGAAATCTGCATATGACTAAAGTGTGTCATACTATAATATGGACAGATGCAAGAGTTCTCGACTGTCTTACAGCCAACGGCAGTAACACGCTGTAATCAGCGCTTGGATGCGTGACCAGCTAAGATTACCAGATACCATCAGTACATAAGCCCCACCTTTTGGAGCTAGTCTCTTCCAAGAAAACAGGCAATTATAAGCGAGAGGGGTCGAGAGGGCAAGTCAGTATCCTAAAAAGATCCCAAAGATCAGACAAGGGTAACTTCATCCTAAATGCTTATAAGAGGACAAAGTGACGAGAAGCGATCAAAGTTGGGCTGGACGTCAACTGTTTTAAACATGATGTTCACTATTCGTAGGTTTTTATACGAAAAAATAAGTATACAGATGCACAATGCAACTTACACGCATGCATACATACATACATACATACATACATACATGCATACACACACATATATATATACTGTACATATATATATATATATATATATATATATATATATATATATATATATATATATATATATATGTATATAATGTATGTCTGTGCGAGTGTTAATGTATAACCACAGTGCCCTCTTAACTTCTCGAATTCTTCACTCTTTTTGGATACGCCTGTCACTACAATGCCTGCGGTCCAAATGCAAGATAATGAAGTGATTCTGACGCACGGACGTCAGAACTGCTTCAAAATTTTTGCATTTGGATCTCATGCTTTGTTGCGACAAGCGTATCTAACGAGTGTGAAGAATTCAAGAAGTTAAGAGGGCACTGTGGTTATTACAATTGCATATGTATCTGGTAAAAAGTGACCAGTAGATTGGTGTATGTATGTATGTATGTATGTATGTATGTATGTATGTATGTATGTATGTATGTATGTATGTATATATATATATATATATATATATATATATATATATATATATATATATATATATATATATATATATATATATATATATATATATATTCCATTCATTCCGACGGTGGCCTCAGGAGTGAGAAGCCCTGAGTGGGATCCTGGCCCTGGGTTCATTTTCAGAGCATACCGGAATGTTTAGACAGTTTATGTTGAACACTATGTGACTCCTGACCTACGCGATCAGTTCAAGAGCCAGTCGGCAGTCAGTTGTATATGAGTCTAGGCAAGGATGGAAAAGGGCATGGGAATGGTAACCTCATCCTTAATTCTTATGTATTCTATTTTTAAAGGCGGGATGGATATCCTGCAAAACGTAAACCTCCATACTTTGATGATGGAAGGGGGGAGGGTTATCGCTGATATAAATATTTATGTTAGCCCATATTTTTACAAAGGCATAACACTCAATCATGAAAAGGAGGTATCCGTATTATAATATATGGACAATGTGCGTTTGTGTGTGTGTGTTCAGTTTAAAAATGAAAATCTCGGGGTGTTAATAAAGGCCAAACCAAAATTAAAACTGCCCTTTAAACACAATACTGAAAAGCTATTATAGACATGTTCGTTGTAAAATCTTCAAATAATTCCAGAATTTGAATTAGAATTTCTTGAAGGAGGAGGTTACTATACATTAACAAAAGCGTTTTAAGCATTTAAAAAGTAATGGCAAACGTATCTATATGCTCTGAAGTCAGTGCTGTTATAAAGTTCCCTATAATTCAGTGAAGCTCTCTAAGGTTTGCGAGCAAACCTCACAGTCATCCAAAGAGACAACTACCAATATATATCATATTTTATCTGTATATATGACTGCCAAGCAAAGATCATACATATTCGAAGAGCCTTCAAATCATTCTAGTATGTTAATATGATATTTAAAACTGAGAAACCTTCACATTATTCATAACTGAATTCTAAAAACACCTTAATTAACGACATGATAGAATTTCGTCACCATTTAAAAGACTTCACAACACTACTGCAAGATCCTACACACAACAAAAGACGGAAGTTTTCTAAGGCTTACCAACAGCCTGGACGGTGATTTCAAATTTAATTCTGAAAAGGAAACGCGTGATATAAGAACATTACTATCAGGCAAGCAACGGCGTTTTCCGAAAGGGAGAATTGGAGAAAAGGTCTTCAACCTAAAGGCATATTGTGCAGTCATGCAATGAAATGAAAGTTCCAAAAGTTTAGGATTTGTAGACATGGGGAATGGCTTCTGATAATGTCTCCCGTTCAATACTTTGAAATATAAAATGGCGTGATTGCATCTCTCAAAATATCGAAAGCATTCTAGGATTTACATGAAGGGGACATTAAATTCTCTGGTAATGGTTGACTGCATTAGTATTAAGTCCTTGATGGTAGGAAATCTGTTGCCACATGTCCCTTTCATCCTTATCGTCGACTGCTTGGTGAGTAAACACCAGAAACTGCTTCGAGATTCATTGGACGTCAAGACGGAAGGTTAGACACCAGGATTTGCAAAATATGTAGCGCCGATGAAAATAAGATGTTTTGGGCATTACTTATAATATCAGAACAGCTGACGTGATGGAAATTCAGGGTAATGAATCTTGTAATTGCAGTTAATGGTAAATTATTGTTTGAGGCTGGATCATTCAAATACCTTAGAAAAAATTAGCAACAGACTAATTCAAACCAAAACTAATATCTTTTAATATACGAAGATCTATAATGATTTACGAACTTTTGTCCAAGTCTAGGGTAGTATTTTCATTGTGGATAAAAAGATATTGACGTTTAGGAACAAAGTTTTGAGAACAACCTTCATTATAACTGGCAACCTTATGACGTCTACAGATCTGTGAAATGATGATCATTGTAAAAGATCACCAAGGCGAAGGACGGAATATGTCTCGAGAAAGGATTTCCTCTCATGAAGGGCAAGGAATGAAGGGTGTAACGAATGAGATATCACAAAGAAACACTGCAGATGGAGAGAAACAGGAAGACAATGAGTAGGATGGATGGCCACAATATATGGCTGGATCTGATAGTGTAAACGAGAGAAACACCTGACTTGAAGTCGTTCAGGTTGAATCAAACCCGAGGTAATTAATCACAATGACGACTTGGAAAGCCATACAAATATCAGTTGTCAACGATGTATAAAACCATGCGAACTAAGATAACAGTGCGTCATTAGCAATAAGAAATTTGTAGAGTAAACCCGCAAAATCTTGACCAAAACACAGATCCGGGTGTAAAATCATTGAATACTATCACATGCACATCCGGCCACAGACAGATGAACGTCACAGCACTCTTAATGGAGCACCATGCGTTAAAATGTTTAAAAGATTACCCATAAAGCATAGCACACCTTTGGGGTTGTTATGCAGGGGTACAGCAACAATCCTTACCCCAGTGTGCCAACCTTTTATTTTTAAAAGGTTATAAAAAATTTTTTGTAATTTGCACTCACTCAATAATTACAACAGACTGCTAAGTTTGTAACGCATGGTTAATCATGACAGTTTAGCCACTGACACACTTTTTTTATGACAAACCTTACACCACAATTAGCACTTAAAATTTAATCAACTTTACTTCTGGAGTATCCAATTACGAAAGGGATTACGACTGACGAGTGTACGGGGCCGACCAGATTTCGCCGAATGGCTAAATCTACTTTCTATATCTGTATCTAAACCACATGGCAAAGGTTCGAATCCTGGTCGAGATAGTAAGTTATTCTCAAGGTAAAGTAAATTCGATATTAATTCATATATTTGAGTCTTTAAGAAATATGAAATAACAACTCCAAGTGGATTTACTGACAAATTCTCGAAAATATTTCAAGAGTGCAGAATCAGCAAAAGTTGGGGGACTTGAATGTGAGGAGGAAGTAATTGTAATACAAGATGCAAAATGGCCACACAAAAACATGAACCCTTTAAAAGACCACACTACCCAGTGTTTTGTATAAACACCGTTTCCCCCTTAAAAAGGAATGAAATGAATAATGCCCATCACGTAATAATCCGATGGATAACATTGTAGCTACTAATTTTAAATGATTCCATAATACTAAAAGTACTTATTCTTGGCGGAAAAATCTTTTAAAGTTATCGAAATATATATTATCTTATAACGGCAAAATTCTAATAATCTTTAAAGCGACTTGCAGGCAAGCTCCTCAAAGACATTAAGCCTTAAAAACCTGACGCAACAGGGTCAGCAACAAGCTAATTTCCGCCAACGTCCAAAGTTCTTTATATTACGGAAAGTTACGCTAAGACAGACTCACTTTCTCTCTCTCTCTCTCTCTCTCTCTCTCTCTCTCTCTCTCTCTCTCTCTCTCTCACCTACACGGCTATACATAACGACGCCCATGCACATATACCCATACGTATATCCTACAAAAGAAAATATTATTAGTTTAGTGTTTGCTACATGAGAGAGAGAGAGAGAGAGAGAGAGAGAGAGAGAGAGAGAGAGAGAGAGAGAGAGAGAGAGAGAGAGAGAGAGAGAGAGAGCACGACGTTAATGAAATATTGATAGAGTTACGGTACAAATACTAATTTAATGAAGTACAATTTTAGATAATAAAATTCATTTTAGTGATATATCATTAGCAATTTCCTTTATCTTAAAAAACAAGGACGCGCATCATACATCCCCTAGAATTTTAAGCAACTATAAATATACGAACTACTAAATAAATATAAGTAGTAAAAGTACAAAGAAGTATACGTTAATTTTAAGTACTAAAATCACCCCAAAATTCAAGATCCATAAGCACATGTAGACCAGCACAAATACAAAGCGAACAACTATCAGAAGAAATAAAGGAAAAGCAAAATAACTCCCTAACACCAGCCCCCCCCCCAAAAAAAAGGAGAATGAACTGAAACAGCAGAACTCTGGAAATCCCCGGTGAAGGAAACTTAAATGAATGACGAATAGCAACTCCATGAAGCTGATAAAGCGCAGATTGAGAAGCCATGAATATAAACGACGCTTGAGAGCTCTCATGGGGCATTCCCTTATATCCTCTAAAACACTAACTCATCCACACAGGATATTGTCCTTGTTGTTTTCTAATGCACATACACACATACACAAAAACCGTTGCACACAATTATCTTGGTCACTCTCTCGCACATACTTTCTAAATAAACAACACACGCACAAAAACTCAATCTCCACAGAATTCGAGCAAGAACACGACAAAAAAAAATCAAATCCAATTTGTCTTTTAAATACGCTGTATAACATACAATATGGCCTTGGTCTGTATTTATACAAAATGACTCACAAACACATCCCATTGTCCAGGTGTACCTCTTCCAAAAATCTCCTAAAGACGTACGCAAAAGAAAACCCTCACAGGCATATGAAAGATACAAGAAAGAACCTTTAAAATAACTCCAGAAACCAACTGAATCTTTGGTATAAAAACTTCATTATCAACAAGGCTGCATAAAAAACATGATATACCTTTCAGTGATTAGATAATTTAGATATGAAACTAATAGAGAAATGTTTAGATTTCAGATATTTAAAACTGCTTGTGGATTTCGTCGATATAAAATGCAAGTATACTTTACATAACTTCGCATGGGTATACGCTAGATAAAAAATTTATATAACAGAAAATCGTTACTATGTACGATGCTAAGCCACAGTAACATTTTTAACCTATATGCCGACCACATACATACTTTCCGATAAAACATTCGTTATGCATAAAGACAGTCGATAACGACTAAGGTTATCCATGGCAATACACTGAAGAATCAAACAAAAACTTCTTTCAGTTTTCTTCTGAAGATGGAAAGAGAAACCCACAAGATTCTTGTGTATAACTTGTTTACTGGTAAATATTTACATATTACTTTAATACACTATACAAAAACAAAACGATAGAGTTTATAACAACAAACTAAAGCAAAACACACAAGTACGGCCTCACTCAAACAGATCCTACGGACAGGGCATCGAAAGAAAACGTGCTGGGAGTCACAAGAAATCATAATCAGGAATGCCTCCTGGAATCGGCTATTTTTAGTCTTCAGTGGTGGCATGAGTGTCGTTTATCTGTTCCCCCTTTACTTAAACGCAAAAAAGTAGATCGACCAGGCATTAGTGAAAAGTGTATTAAACTAAACTATAGTAGATTGTGCAGCAAGCATCTACCTCACTGTTCACTACCTAACTAGTTACACTGTACTTAATGTTGCAGAGTACTTGATAATATTCCATGCAGTACTTGATAACATTCCAGGTTACCCTCAACGCCACGAATACATTTTCAGAAGGCCTAAAAATATCTTATAAAGTTGCCAAAAAGCTGCCTGTTGTTTGTAAGGTTTCATAATTCCTAGAAATGATCTTAAGATCAAGGTTGGAATAAGAAGCGAGTTTCTGTTCTTTATGAAAGGTAATTATGACTAAGAACCGTCAAGCTACCTTCCAGTAGGTTCCATAAGGAAATAACAGTTGTCGTCAGTGCCTGAGCCTTTTCGGTCCAAGTATGCTAAGTGTAGTCATTCCAAGTATACTACACCACCGTGTGTTGCGTTGCTTTGGAATTTATTGGTTTAGATTAAGTTATTTATTTATTTATCTATTTATTTATTTATTTATTTATTTATTTATTTATGGGGCTTTGGAAATTTTCTTCCCGCTTATGATCCTATTGTATAATTATTTTTACAGTTTTCTCTTTAAAATTAATGAAGCTATTAAATTATACATTGGGAATATAACCCATAGCAATGTAACTCCAGAGTGAGTGTGTTGTTAAATAATAATAATAATAATAATAATAATAATAATAATAATAATAATAATAATAATAATAATTAGTGACGTTGTGTTGTTGTAGCGACAATCAAATCCTTGTGATCTCTTTGAAAATACGACTTTTCAGTTAGGTAAAAAAAGTAATGAAGAAAGAACACTACATTTGTCTTATACAAAGTGAAACTCAATCATCAAATGAAAACCGGCTTCTTACGATAAAAGGCAAGACAAAAGTTCTCACGAACTAGGTTACACAACTGACAGTTTTTTCGCTCTCACTTCTTTAAAAAGTTCGACATCGTCCAACATGTAATTTTTTTTACCTGTCTTTTTTTGTAGTTTTCAATCGACAATTCGAAGAATTTCAAAACAACAAATCCCCAGCCAATGCTTTTGCATTCCTCTAGCGTGAAAAAAAAAAATCGTCGCTGGAAAAAAAGTTCAGAACAGAACCGGCTGTCAATTCCTATTCTCTACAACCCCTTACTCCTCTGAAAATAAACTGGAAAAATGTTAAAAGACATGACACTCTGATTTTATGGTAAAGAAACCTATTTGGATCCGATCCCTTAGAAATAATACATTTATTTTGCAAACAAAATAATGCAAGATAAAAATCTGCCTTTTTTTTTTAACTAACATTGCCAATTCATGAACATTCTTATAGACAAAACATGCAATAACAAGAAAAGTTCACTTTGGTACGGAAATTCTACCATTTCAGACATTTCAACTGGCTACTTCTTAAGTTTCAAGAAAAAATCTCTCGTCCACATTCGTTAAAAATCAGTGACAATTAACATGGTTAGCAGCAAGGGTCACAGGAAACAACACGCAGTAACACAATACACTGGGTGTGACTTGCAATTGAAAACACAAGCTTAAAATACTGTTTGTGGGGTCCTATGACAGTACTCTTCAGCAATGACTTCTTGTCAATTTTTATGTTTCTATAACAGCATTAAAATAAGAATATAACACTCCTTACAGCCCAGTACCACAGCAACCAATGTCATTCTCTCATGCAGAATCTATTGCTTTGTTAGGGGACCGGCACATAACATCATTCCATCAAAGCTGAGAGAGACAGTCGCCCATTTAAACAATCCGCCAACGAAGGGAAGTGTACAAGCCATAAACCTTTCACCGTCGATACACGTACTTTCAATACGATCTGAATCTGTTCAGCTCTACATTTTCACATGCACCAGACTCTGCTTTACTATGAGAGAGAGAGAGAGAGAGAGAGAGAGAGAGAGAGAGAGAGAGAGAGAGAGAGAGAGAGAGAGAGAGAGAGAGAATAATTCCAGATGATTAAAACTTAAAAGTATGTAGTTCTGAGGTTAAAACTTAAACTTCACCACCCAAGTTCGACTCCAGACCGAGGTGGACCGATATAAGCCGTCCGCTAAAACCTACTGTGACTCTATACATAAGAAACACATTACGTAACTGGCAATTAGTCGATTGTGATTGGTAGCAGCAAAGTGGGTTAGGGTGCAGGGCTGGCAAGTTCATTCTAAGATACTTTCCAAGTGTCTTTTTTTTACGCTTTTTACCAATTTGGATGAGGTGGTGCAAGAAGTGTACAGACTTCCAGATTCTAAGGAAATTTAACTCATATGAAAATCATCATCAAACAACCTAAGGGTAGATCTAATATTTGCCCTTCGGAAATTAGGTTCTCTTCATTTTTAATGTGAATCATTCTTAAACGAAAGTATACAGATATCATACCGCATATTCAGTTCCCGCTTCACGGACTGATATGCACTGAAATATGTAACCTAATGGTACCCCATAACAATACCAGAAATAATCATTAAATAACATCGTCAAAACCTGGGAAACATTTATGTGCATCATTACAGAAAAACTATATGGCTCAATCGATGAAAATATGTGCATCACCACTAGTATTCCTCAAAAACAGATTTTGAAAACAATCATCAGAGACCAAAAATCTGGTAGAGTAATAAATATGGAAAAACATTAAACATTTTAAACAAGTATTTTATGATAATTAATGGTTCCAAACAGCGCCCGATCCTCCATAATTTCAGGAATCATTACCGGGCTATTAGTCATCAACTCACAAAGCAAAAATATCGTTACACAAAAATCATGAGCAATCAAAATAATACCGAATGACAAAACATCCGGACTGCACGCAGGATTAAAAGCACATTAAATCATTATTTCCAAATAAAATATCTGACTTTATCTTCAAATGGGAATATTTCGTTCGTTCCATGAGTGACTGGAGAACAAATTTACAGGAAAAAACAAATTTACGGAAAACAGCAATGTGAGATAGTGGATATAGTAACTTTACTCCTACTTTAATCTTACGTGGCTCAAAATCTACACCTGCTACCCTTAAAATTACTCTATAAATAATGTAGTCTTATATATCCGATTTACACTAATAAACGCCCCGCTAGTGTGCAAGAAAAACCAATCTTTCAAGCAACAATTTCAGGTAAATTACCAGCACACTGATATGCTCAAAACCATCGCATTTTCTGCTTATGGTAGCACGACTCAAACCCAATAGCCCATGTAGTACTTGGAAAAAATGCTAATGCAGAGAGAGAGAGAGAGAGAGAGAGAGAGAGAGAGAGAGAGAGAGAGAGAGAGAGAGAGAGAGAGAGAGAATGTTAGTTTCATTAACATGGAAAAGCTTTCAAGACGAACAGGGAAAAGTCACTCGCACATCCTCTAGTGAATGTACTGAGGCAAGGGAAATATTCATCTGAAATTATTCATCACACTACGATTCATCTTTTCATGTGTTAACCTTTGTATGACAACTTCAACTCACAGCGGTTTTCATCCTTCAACCTTTCTATCTTTCATCGAACAAAACGCAATCAATTTAGCTTAACGCCTTCCATCTATTTTTTACTACATTCGCAGGGCTGTGTTCGATTCCCGTGGGGGAGCCGAGGTGATTCAAATTCAATTGTATCGTGTTCTTGAGAAACACAATACAATTGGTATCTTCATTTTAAAATTGAAAGAGAGAGAGAGAGAGAGAGAGAGAGAGAGAGAGAGAGAGAGAAGAGAGAGAGAGAGAGAGAGATGCACTTCTGATAACAGAGGCCGGGGATTTACCCTTCGATGGCCAATTTCTTGATCGTCTGTCGCCAATTTCTTGAAGCTGAAGATTCGAGCCAGATTTTGGAAAACCTAATGCGTATCCCCAGGGGTGCTTTAGCGATTGTGCATTTATACATACATACATACATACATGCGTACATATGTGTGCGCGTATGTTGATGTTTGCCTGTTTGTTTTTTTACCATTTTTTTTAATATACGAATTTTTTTTTGGTATGGAACTGGGAGCAAAACCTTTGAGTCATTACCATCTATATTGATAACCTGAAAATCGATAAAAAAAAAAAATCAGCAGTAAAGTTAACCACATTTACGACTGTTTGGTGCGTTATTTAGATGTCAACAGTTCGTCAAAAGAAGATTTGTAATACCGATTCATGATTAAGAATATTGGGCACACAATGCCATAAAACCCGAGAGAGTACCATCTGTTCCGTTTCAAAGTGTTACCGAATGTGACTGACCGCGGGTTCCGTAAAGAGAAATCAAAATACCAGAAAATCGCCCCTCCAAACATACAGTTGTCTAGGGATTGGTAACACTTTAATTTAGTCTGATACTCCAATTCTCACCCGAAAAAGTATTTTAAAAACTAGTTACATGTTTCAGAAGAGCTTTAAGACCGGAAACCGCCGCCAAGGCTGAAGAATCCTCTATCGCGAACGTGTCTTGCCTCCATAAGCTCAGCATATGATCGACTTATTCTGAAATGGGCTATTTTCACTTCAAAATCTGATACTTGTTCCGAATGGAAACGATGAAAAATTAATTAAGCACAATACACACGCTAATGTTTGTAAAGATTATTTTAATTCACTTTCCCGTGCACCTAGTAATCATTTTACAAGCAATCAAGAGAAACGGATTTGCGTCAATTTTACAAAATTAAACTTGGACAATAAGAAAACATTACCTAATTAGTGGTATCTGATAAAATAACCACAAAATGTTATATTTATTGCATAACGAAGCTTCCGTAAAAACCAGGAAGATATCAGTCTACCAAACTTATACGTGTTTCCTCTATAAATAAAATAATCTCACAGCCTTAAATCTACTTCTATTAAGACCCCACTTCCCTTACCAACACACAAAGACGGCCAATTATAAGACGAAATAACCGGTCTCATGGATTTGGCCGGAGAAGAGGAATTGAAAACAAGCATTAAAACAAGCCAAGCTCCGCTGCTATGACCCTCACAACTCCCGCCGTACTCCAGGTAATTGAATTTGAACTAAAATCGGTTCTCGGTAATATCAACCCATTGGAAAAGTTTAATCATATAGGTTTTGACGGAGTAGTTGAAGTCTGAGACTGCAGGTACTCTAAGCAGAGAAGCCCGGCAACCAGCAGTTCGAGTGGAGTCCAGTCGAGCGTGGGTAGCAGAACACGAAGAGGATCTGTCCCATTTTGTACCTCTTCATACATTTTCAGTGATCTTTCCTTCCCATACAATTTCATTCAACATGCTCGGCTAGGCAACTAGATCCACTATATCCCTACCACCCAGATCCTTAGATATTGCCATGAAGCCTTTACTTGACGGCAATACCTCCTGGGACCACACACTGTTAGGAAGAAAAGGAGAATACGTGACTGTATGGATAATGGACTTTATTTAGCTTTCATACAAACCAATGGATGAGGTTCACAATGTTACAAAACGCTGAGTTACGATATGTAATAATCGCAAGAAACAGGATCGATTTCTGTAAATCTTGCGTCT
>JANJGK010004623.1:5000-58755 GCA_039081455.1 Macrobrachium rosenbergii | reverse complement strand
CGGACTGCGCAAAGTTCTGCTGATTGATTGACGAAATTGACCTTGCATTGCAATGTACTGCAGAGTTCAGAACTACAGGCCCGTACAAAATTGATCACTGACGTGTAAAGGAATAAGTATTACATAACTGCAAGTCGTTGTGGCCTAAATGCAACGGACATCCAAAACAGAACCTAAATGCATCTGAAACAGATGCACACAAAGAATTTGGAGAAACTGAACAGTAAAATTCTGTTACGATCAATCACTAATACTTATTGCCAATATGTATAATGTCCGTAAATTGAATGACAGAACTGATCGACTGCATTCTGAGGTAGGCTTAGCTACTGGTTAGGTAGGTTTAGGAAAGTATTGCCTACAGGATTTTTGGAAGTATGAAAGGACTCTCTGCAGCATCCCTTCCATTGTCCCTACCTGCTACCCGTTCCATTCCTTTGACTGTACCTCCTCCTCTTTTTATCATATTCTTTCTCTTCCATCTTACTTTCCTCAATCATTTCCTAACAATTTTTTCATAGTGCTTCTTCAACTGCAAAAGGTTTTCCTCCTGGTGAGCCTTTCAAACCTTTCCATTCCTCCGTTTCCCTTTGTTAATGTTTTAAGTTCTATTGCTGAATGTTGAAATTTTTCTTATGAGAGTCAGTTTTCTCATTATAGATCCCAGCTCTTGCTTGGCCTTCGGCCTAAATTTTATACATTCCATTCCGTTCCAAAAGAACAAATAGCAATAAATAATGAATAGTTTACAGCGTCAGAACTCATGCAGATGATGGACGACACTTTCACAAACAGAGGATCTTATGAACAGCCATGATAAACTTGACAGAACATCAAGGAAAACATTGCACAGAGAAACAGCTCTAAGATTACAGATTAAGGGAAGAATTTGGAGATCAGAAGACTCCACAACTACAGTAGGCAAACTACTTGACACATTTTAGTCATACCAAAGATAAAACTCCTGGAAAACAGAGTACAGTATAGCATTAAACCTGATGCAAGAAAATAACAACACAATGTTGGCAACGGCAGCCTGTATAGTATTGCCATCAAAAACAGCTAGGTCAGGTACAAAAACAGCTAGGTCAGGTAAAGAAGAATGCAGTTGATGTTTGTTGTTGTAGCACATTTTATGCAATAAACATCATGAGCGTATTTGATGCCTAGGCCATACACCAACATTAAGAGTTGGCAAAATGAAATTGACTGATGACATAATGCTATTCAATAGTTTGAGATCAGTCAGCACCTGAAGACCACACTGGAGAACAGTACTCTATGCAACAGGAAAAGTGTTAAAACACTTACTGTACAGTATATCTAAAACACTTCTGCAAGACACCAACTTTTTTGAGAAACAAAGGAAGCAATATAAAGTACTATATATGCTTCTCAAAAATCAATTTCTTATCAAAAGGAAGTAAATCTTAATTGCATTTAATCACCCTTTGTGGTGGAAACCTACACAATCACTGCTAATGAACTGGAAGAAAGCACTCCCAAGTTAATGACCATCAAACTGCATTCCTCGTCCATCACGATGAGCTACCTCACTTGCATTGGGCCTATTATTGCAAAAATTCACCTGCAAGAAGCAAGGGGAACTTTGCAATGGAGATAAAGCAGTTCAGCATACGATTTTCTTTCTGAGACGCCTTGTCTTGGGGTCTGATATAGCATGCAGTGCTACAGAGGGAATATGGCTGAAGGAAGTTTATGAGAAGAGCTACGAGACTGAACAGCAACTGGAGGAAGAAATGGTTGTCCAGTCATTATAAGATGCTGGGTCACACAGGCAAGCCATGCACTGTATCTACAGGGATATGAAATCCCTGCAATGTATTCCTGAACTGATCAGTGCTTGACGTGTATAGCTCTACCTCAAAAACTTGGAATGGAATATGATATTTTAATGATAAAATAAAGTTTGTTCATACTTACCTGGCAGATATATATATAGCTGTATTCTCCGAAGGTCCGACAGAATTTCAAATTTCGCGGCACACGCAGTGGCCGGTCAGGTGGTTAGTACCCATTCCCGCCGCTGGGAGGCGGGTATCAGGAACCATTCCCATTTTCTATTCAGATTTTCTAACGCCACTGTCTCCTGAGGGGAGGAGGGAGGGCAATATAAATATATATATCTGCCAGGTAAGTATGAACAAACTTTATTTTATCATTAAAATATCATTTTGTTCATGAGACTTACCTGCCAGATATATATATAGCTGAATACCACCTTTGGAGGGGGGTAGAGACAGCCAAGAATTAGGGAAAAAACCAATTATTGGTAAAATTATTTTGGTTCCTTATCTGATAGCGTAGCTGACTGAGTGGTTACTGTCACTCTAGTCTGCTTCTGCTTTACTAGAGACCCCAGCGAGGTAGTGACCTATATAGCTGGCGACTTCTAGATGATCTGTCAACGGGGGCGTGACCACAATGTGACTAGATCATAGCCCATACAAAGAGGACAAAAGAGCATTACTAACCACCTAACCAACACCTAAAGCGTTAGTTTGCAAAGGATTGGGAAGACTGCCTCCAGTAGTCGACCCAACAACCACAAAAACACAATTAAAAAGGGGATAGGATCAGAGTTACCCCTTGTCCCCAAGGTTGCTGAAGCAGCAATGTATGGTCCCAGCGAAAAGCAATTTTCGTATGCTACCTAAACATCTTGCCAAGAGTGTGAGGCAAACACCGAATTGACTTCGCCAAAATGTGGCACTAAAAATGTCACTGAGTACCATATTTTTCTTGAACGCCATGGAGGTAGCAACTGCCCTCACCTCGTGAGCGTTAACTCTCAACAACTTGAAGTTGGAGTCGTCACAACTAGAGTGTGCGTCCTTAATGACGTCCCTAATGAAGAATGCCAGTGCATTCTTCGATATAGGTTTAACTGGTTGCCTCACAGAACACCATAAAACATCCAATGGACCACGAGTGTCCTGTGTTCTTTTAAGGTAGTACTTGAGAGTTCTAACTGGACATAGAACTCCCTCAGGTTCCTGTCCAATAAGGTCTGCTAAACCTTTAATTTCAAAGTGTCTAGGCCAAGGGTTAGAAGACCTATCATTCTTAGCCAAGAACTTAGGGCTTAAAGAATAGACAGCATTGTGTTCCTTGAAGCCCACATGACGGCCTCGAACTTCTCTCACTCTCTTCGCCGCGAGGAATGCCGTTTTCGAGTAACATCCTTAAGAGATGCAGAGTGGAGAGGCTCAAAAGGACTAAACATCAAAAACTTGAGCATTACGTCCAAGTTCCAAGCAGGGGAAATCAGCTGAGGAACCTTGGACGTCTTGAAAGAGCTCGTAAGATCGTGGAGGTCCTTATTGTCAGACAAAGCTAATCCTCTGTGTCTGAATACAAACGAAAGCATGCTCCGATAACACTTGATAGTCGGAACTGCTATATCGAGTTTTTCTCTTAAGTAAAGGAGAAAATCCGCAACCTGGCTCACAGTGATAGAGGAAGAGGAAAAACCCTTCTTTCTACACCAACCTTTGAAGGTTGCTCACTTCGCTAGATATATCCTTTAGATGAAGAACTTCTGGCTCTAGCGATGGCCCGTGCCACCTGGCCAGAAAAACCCCTTCGCTCTGACCAAGTTTCGATAGTCTGAAAGCAGTCAGGTTCAGAGCGGGGAGATTCAAAGATATCTCGTGAAGTGGGTTTGTATGAGCAGGTCTGCTCTCAAAGGAAGGGTCCTCGGAACGTCTACCAACCAGAAGAGAAACTCCGAGAACCAGTGGTTCGAAGGCCAAAACGTGGGGATGAGAGTCATCCTCGTCCCTTGTGAGGCCGCGAACTTGCGTATGACTTCTCCCAGAATTTAGAACGGGGAAAAAGGCGTAAACATCTATTCCCGTCCAATCCCAGGGAAGAGCAACTATCGCAACTGCCCCAGGGTCGAGTACAGATGAGCTTTATAGAGGGAGCCTCGCTGTTCTTGAGGTCGTGAAAATATCCACAAGATGGCGACCCCAAAATTTCCAAAAATCTTGGCAAACCTCCTGATGAAGGGTCCATTCCTTCGGCAGGAGTTGATGGCGCCAACAGAGCAGGTCTGCTCGAACATTTTCGACCTCTGCAACAAAACTTGTGAGAATCGAAATGTTGCGAGCACAGGCTCAAAGAATAATCTCTCTTGCAAGGCTGAACAGGGAACAAGTAGTATTGTCCGAGTTTGCTAGAACTACACGATTGCAAACTTGGACCTCGAAGAATTGGCGAGCTAAAAGATAGCCGCCAAATCTTTGAAGTCGATGTGCCAGGACACCTGTTCCTCTCTCCAGGTTCCTAACACTTCCTCTCCCTCTAGTGTTGCCCCCCAACCTGTTGACGACCCGTCGGAAAAACAACACTAGGTTGCGGTTCAGAAGCTTGAGGGAGATCCCTTTCTGCAATTCCGTTGGATTGAGCCACCACCACAGATCTTCTTTATATAAGGAAGAATTCTCAATTCCTCTTTCAAGTCTTCCTTGCTTTGTCAGTTCTCCAACAAAAAGAACTGAAGAGGCCTGAGATGCAGACTCCCCAGAAAACAAACTTCTCCAGCGAGGAAATGGTCCCCAGCAGACTCATTCCTTCCTTCACCTAGCATGTTTCCTTTTCCAAGAAGGCCGAAACTTTTTCGTACATAGAAGTTGCCGTTCTTGCGACGGAGACGCTATAAAAGCCGCTGAATAGATCTGAATTCCCAGACACAATGGACAGTGAGGGGATCAGCTGCGACTTCTCCACAGACCAGAAGTCCCAGGGACTTCACGAGTTGCAGAGTCAACTGAAGGTCCTCCAGATACCTTCGCTTCGACGACGCTCGAAGCAACCAGTCGTCCAAGTAGAGTGAGATCCTGACGTGCGACAGATGCAACTGCATCGCAACGTTTTTCATGAGACGTGTAAACACCCTCGGAGCAAAATGTGACGCCAACAGCATCTGGTGTTCCCAGGCGGTCAACCATCCAAGTACTGACCAGACCCAACGTTGCTTAACTTCGCTGATCGGACGAGAAGCGGTGTTTTCAACGTGGTATGGCCGTTGTGCAGAGTCCAAAGCAGAGAGCCCTGAACTGGTACGTCTAGCCCCCCAAGACAACCTGAGATACTTCACCGAACGTGGATGAATTGGGGCGTGAAGATAAGTATCTTGGAGATCCAAAGATACCATCCAATCCCCGGGATGAAGGGCTCCTAGTATTGACTGCGAGGTCTCCATCTTGAACTTTTCCTTCCGGACCAAGTTGTTCGACCTGTTGACGTCCAAGACGGGTCTCCAGCCTACTGAAAGTTTCGGGACTAGAAACAATCTGTAGTAAAATCCCGGGGAACACCGAGTCCAAGATTTGTTCCACTGCTCTCCGCTCGAACATCTGTTCGAGCAGGTCAAACAATTTTCTGTTTGACAGGAAGGCAGTTGGGAAACAAAAAACAAAAGAGGAGACAGGAAGGGAATCAAGTAACCTCTCTCTAACAGTAGGAAGGACCAAACGTCTGCCCCTCACTCTTTCCAGGCTTGTGCAAAATGAAGCCTGGTTGCAAAGGGAGTCTGGAGATGAAGGGAGTCACTTGCTACCTCTCTTGGAAGTGACATTCCTTCGGGAAAAAAACTCTCTCTCGTGGTGCGGGTCTCGTGTTGCTTCCCATGGAAGCCCCTTTGTTATGCAAACATTTAGCTTTCGTTTACTTTTTGTATCTGAGATCGGTGCAAGCGTTATGAAGGAGATGCAGTTTGAATGTCGATAACTTTAGTTTTGAGAAAAACGATATTTTTTTTTTTTTTTTTTTTTGCTTCTCTGTGTATTTATTTGCTTGCCGTTACACAGTTTGATGTTTTTATGACATAATGAAAAGCCAAAAAATAGACCTGCAAAGTAATATAACTTCGCTAAATGAAGCTAAATGAAGCGAGTGTCAAAACACGGCTGAGGTTGGCCAGCGCGACGTATTACTTAGTCAAGCTCTGAGCTGCTACTGACTGACTGCCACTGACTGCCCTGCGGCAATCCTGTCTTTCGTTGATGCGTACTATGTCCACAGGGTTGCCATAGATCGCATTAGATATTATTTCATAGCTAAAAGGAAATTACCACCGATATACTGACAATATCATTACATTATATGAAAAATGTAATTTGACTATGATAGGTTACTGTTTTGTTTATAACTTCTAACTGTGGCGAACTTTTAAATAAAACTTTCTGAGAAGATAGTCAGGATATGTATGATGCCATATATAAAATATCCCAGAAAATTTTATTTCCGATTTTTTCGTCAAACGCTCCCCTTAAGACAAAGACAACTGCGAAGGTGGAGAGAGAGGAGCCGAAGGTTGAAAAGTCTCAGGAAACAGATCCTTAAGAAAAAAGCCAGAGTCTGATAATCAGAGGAAGAAGAAGACGAAAGAAGTTTATCTTCATACAAAGGCTGTGACGAAAGAGGATGTTCTTCCGCAGCTGGCGGGTCTTGAGTGAGTGGTGAAAGTAGTTCCGATTCGCCGATACGTAAGCGGGAACTCCCGCGAACGAAGAAGACGTCAACTAGAGTACGTATAGTAAACATAAAAAATGTGGAACGCTTCACGATTAGCGTGTCATCCTTGCGCAGGAGCCATGCTAATCTTCTCTGTATCGTTCCAATTTTAGTATATGTACTGCCGAAGCAAGTACTGGCTAAATTAAGAAGGACATCAGATGTTGAAGAGGGTAGTTGTGCGACATGATGAACAACTGGAGCGGCGTCAACACAAGACTTGAAGCTATACGGCGAAGCGAGCGCGGAGCGTCATGGCGTGACGCGCGAGAGGCTTCGTGGCAAGTACTAGAAGAGAGTTACAGCGTGGCGCGCGCGAAGCGTCATGGCTAGGCGCGCGCCGAGCGTCAAGGTGAGGCGCGCGTGAAGCGTGAGAAGCGCACGAAGAGCAAGACGCGCTCCTGGCGCGAGACAAGAGAAAAGGCCAACACCTCAACTCGGGGAAGACGAATATGAAGCCACTAAACACTCTCTCTAGACGACAGACGCTCTGTATCGTTCCCGAAGCAGGAGACGAAGGTGAAAGTCTGTACCTCTTAACAGGCAGATTCGACTCTTGAAAGGTTCATGAGAGCATCCAGCTGTTGTTGCAAACCCAACAAAATCTTACGCGTTGGAGAAGCCACTCTCTCGGGAGAAGGGATGAACCTGAGAGAAGGAAAAGGGCGAGAGACGTATACTTCCTTCCACAGGGGAAGAAGCTCTAGCCCTTGCCTTAGCGCGACAGGGGGGTCGAGTAGAGTGATCATTCGAAAAACACTTTATTCTCTTCTGCAGAGGAATATCCACGCAACTTTCGGGGAAGAGTACAAACGTCTAGAGGAAGAGGACGTGAAGCGTCCTCTCCTCTAAGCTTCTCTTAAGAGGGCGAGAGTCCAACCGAGAGCTCCAACCCCGTGGCGGGGAGGACGTGTCGGAGGACGAGATGCAATCCTTCAGGATGCGTGCCTGAGCACGATCCCTGGCAGCCTGGGTAGCGTCATCAGGACCTGCCGAAGGGACGCCAGATCGGTGGGAAGCCCCCGTAACCCTCATGCGGCTTTCGACATGCCCCCTCCCTGGTCCTGGGAGTTCGACAGAGGTCCAGGCCTAGAGGCATTATAGGGCCGATCTGACGCCCCCTCCACAACACTAGGGGCACTAGCACTAACACTATGCGTTTGAATTGCATTCACTTTAGTTTCAAGAGCACGCATTGACTCCACACGAGAGCCAGGGAATTACCTTCTGCAGCAACAAACTACAGGGTTAGTAATAAATTACTACAGGGTTACTAGTAGGAGAAAACCCTGACTGTCCAACTAAGGATGCACTCTAGGAGGAAGATTTCCTCAGCCTATCACGCTCCAATTTAAGCATATAGGCTTCATATTTCTTCCACTCACCCTCAGACAATCCCACACATTCATTACCGATTATCATAGAGCATTGAACACCCTTACATAGCATACATAAAGAGTGAGGAACTATCAAAGTCTTCGATAGCCTCACCTTACATTCACCCAAGCTACATACTCGATAGCTAGAGGTAAGACATCTTAATTATAAGAAAAGTCAAAAGCAAAATCAAAAACGGTCCACAAAGAGCGTATGCCAAGTCACAGATCCAGTCGAATACCAAAAAACAACCAAAATACTTAAGTGACAACAAATTTCGAAATCCAAAAGGCGGAGGAACTGACAACAGGTGTTGACAGTCCGGCGACAGAGAAAATCTGAATAGAAAATGGGAATGGTTCCTGATACCCGCCTCCCAGCGGCGGGAATGGGTACTAACCACCTGACCGGCCACTGCGTGTGCCGCGAAATTTGAAATTCTGTCGGACCTTCGGAGAATACAGCTATATATATATCTGGCAGGTAAGTCTCATGAACAAAATAAAATTTATGCCAAGGGCCAGGCAAGTGCCAAGACTATGATGAGGTCATTACGAGGTCATTCAGGGCTGAGAGGGAAACTGAGAGGAATAATAGAAAAGGTTTGAAAGGTGTAACAGGAGGAGAAAAACCTTTTGCAGTTGAGGCACCATGAAACAATTGTTTGGTGGCAGAAAGTATAATGGAAGAGAGAGAGTATGAAGGGAGGTACAGTCAAAGGGATGGAAGGGGTCACAGCAGCTAGAGGCCATGGAAGGGACATTGCGAAGAACCTTATTAAGTATTGCCTACAGCGCACCGTGTGAGGTGCACTGATGGCACTAGTGCCCTAAGGGGACTTGTCTGTAGTCACTGGATTTAGCTTCTATGAACGAATAATCCCTCTGAATAATGACAATGCTAAGAAACTCAAGTCGATAATCATGTTCACATTACTTTAAAATACTGTTTGTATCATGATTGCATCTTTACATCATATTCATTCACAGCAAAATTTGGGAACAAAAAAATATACTTGAAAATGTACATGCGATGCAAAATCGGTAGCTGGAACTGGGGGAAAGATAATCAACATAAGCCATTACAAAATTATGGCAACCTGAAGTCACCATAAGAGAAGGTGGCTTCCAGAAATGGCTGTGTCTATACTGAGAGAGAGACATACTGATGAAGGCAGTGCTGTGCAATATGCAACAGATGGCACCACAGGAGATATTACTCCAACAATTTCACAGTGGAAGGTCAGACACTGGAGGTGGCACAATGTTTCTGCTACCCTGATGATTCAACAAACCATAAAGCTGTAAATAAGAAGAACATTAGTAGATTAGCACAGGCCTTGATACTGTAGAAGATCTCTGTCAAGAGATGGACTGACCAGAGCAGAAATTTATGACAGGCATTGAAGACAGACACTTCTCAAGAACTGGTTAGGGAAATGGAGGATGATTTAGAGCTTTCACCACAAGAAACTGTGGTTCGTAAAGGACACTTAAACCTATTTAAGCTTTACTGAAGTGACTTACAAGACCTTGCATACTTACAGAATGACCCCAAGTAGCGTACTCTTCCAGGACCTTCCTGAAGTAATGTGGAGTTTGGTTACAGACCTTCAAATCGACCCACTGACAAGGCACATGCTTTGGGCTACCTGCGGAATGATATCATTTATTAATAGGACTTTCTAGAATGAATGAAAAAATTTATTCAGTTACAAAAAAGAGGATTTGTTGTGGGAAAGAGAATAAGAAGTTGAATTTGACGTCAAGTTTTGTTGAAAGTTGATACATTTATGGGGTTTGAATGTTGGTTATTGTGAGAGGATTGGTAGAGGAGAAGGTTTGTGTATTGAGTAGTTGTTGAATGAATTGTTAGCTTTTGTATTATAATTTTTTTCAGCAAAGCTGAACCCAGTTTTTCCTACATCAAAAACTATATAAAGTGGCTATTGCACATGAGTGTCTGCCATCTTGTTTACAAATGGGGCAGGTAAAAGACCAGCCCCATTACTCTCTTCTGGTCAATGTAGGATGATCCCTTGTCCAAACCCCATGCCTTTTCATCAGGGAAGTGGGAGGGTTTTGAGGACTCAACAGCGACTACCAAAAAAACCCTTTGGGGTTTTGGTAACCAGAAACAAGAAACTAAACAAGAGCTTACATTTTTAGGGTGAAGTTCTTTAGTGGCTTACCTATGTATGCTGGGTGTGGGTGCAGTCTTGTCGCATCTTCCCCAGCAATAGCCAACATAATCACCTGTTAGAAGACCCCTGGTTTTCTGCTGTAGAGCCAATGGGGTCAGGCCTAACCATACCACCTACTGATATGCAGTGTAGATGAATTGGTCTGAGCTCATGGCAGTAATGTTTTAAGAACACTGTCTCTGATGCCCACCCTCTACTTTCGGAGACTTCTTTGAAAGAGACGTTTCTGAAGAAGGCCAACGACGCACTTAATTTCCTAATATCATGGGTTTACCTTTTTAAGGAGGGACATGAAAATTATTCTTAGGCCTTGTAGAGAGAGTGGTTTATTCGTGCTAGGGTGTAGGAAAATTGGACCTTCTGGGATGTTTGCCGTGACCTCTAGGTAAACCTTAAGTGCTTGAACTGGGCATAATGTTTTGTCTGTCAAATTGAGTTTCCTTATAAGAATAGATTTTCCTCTTAAAGGATCCTCATTCTTGGCCAGGAATGATGGGCCAGGGGACAATAATAATTGATTATCAGCAGTTTGTGTGATGTATCGTCCCCGTCTGAGAGAGCCCCGTTCACTAATACAGACTCCTGATTGCTAATGCAATCAGGAAGAGCACTTTTTGTAGCACGTGAGTTGCGGTTGTATTGGGTCCACTGAATTGAGGGGTAGACAGAAGTCTAAGTACCTTGTTCAAGGACCAAGTAATTGGAAATCTTTCAGGAGTGGGTCTTTGTAGAGCAAAAGACCACAGATGGGAAGTAACAACTTCTATGCTGGAGCCAATCCTGAATCCATAAAGCAAGGGTTCCATCAATGCCGCCTTATATGCCATGATTGTTGTAACTGCAAGACTTTGTCTTCAAAGAGGTATATCAGAAAATTTAAGTGTTTCCACAGAAATCTCAACTGGGCTCTCAGTACGGATATAACCTAACCATATCTTCCATACGGACTGGTATTGCCGGTTAGACAATGTCCATAATTTTTGCACTAGGTACCTAGCAATATTGGGAGAGTAGTTTTCATGGTAGATATTTAAAAAATCCATACGTGAAGGTCTCAGCTCAGAATGGAGGATGCATAAACAATTTTCCCTCCTGCTTTCTAGGATAGAACAACGGACGATGGTGGAATTGATTATTTTCCCCGTTGTTGAATTGATAGGAACCAATGACTATTTGGCCAATTTGGGGCTATTATATAAGCGGTTCCTTTGAAGGTTAGGAGTTTGCTCAATATCTTCGAAATCTGGTTAGGCATCTCTTGAGATTGCTTGATTGTCCAAGTTTGGAGACACATATACTGGGAGTTTGTGATTCTCGTATATGGTAAATAGGCCTACTTCTGCTTGTGGAAGCATGTTGGCTATTGTTTGAAGAGAGTGGTTGTCCAACATCCACTCTGTTGAGGCTGTCGTTTTCCTTGATAGAGTGTCTACTACTACGTTGAGAGATCCTGTGAGGTTAATTGCAGACAGGTGCCACTTTTTTGCATTACCATGTTTGAGAAGAGGTGAACGTGATCCTGGTCTCTTGATGCAGGACACTGCAGTCGTGTTGTCTAGAACCAACAGAATGTGTCTCTTCTGGAGGTTTGAGTTTTTTGAGAGACATAAAGACAGCCATCAGTTCCAGGAAATTGATATGACACTTCCTTCGAGTAGCTAACCAACCCCTGCCACCTGACGATC
Organism: Macrobrachium rosenbergii; assembly: GCA_039081455.1. Taxonomy (NCBI): domain Eukaryota; kingdom Metazoa; phylum Arthropoda; class Malacostraca; order Decapoda; family Palaemonidae; genus Macrobrachium; species Macrobrachium rosenbergii. The sequence goes on along the minus strand of JANJGK010004623.1, from coordinate 46,947 downwards.
CTCCCAATGTCCTCCCCAGCTTGTCAACGAGGCATGTATGTGTATTATCACTATTACAGGTGGAGGCGTCAGGGTGACCTGTTTTGCCAAAGATTCTTTCTGGGTCCAAGGCCAAAGTATCTCCCCAACTTTCTGATTCTTTTGGCAAGATCTGTCTCACATCTTTTTTCTTGCAATAGCCAAAATTTGTTCACATTTTTCAATTGCAATCTGAGTATTGGATCTATTACTGATGCAAACTGCATCAGATCCATTATTCATTCCAATTGCCATCAGGAAACTCTGGGCTATGCTAGGAACCTTTTAAGGTTTTTCCTTATTCTGTTCTGAGTTTTGATGGGGAGAGACAACAGGCCCTGAAGAGTATCCCAACACAGTCCCAGCCACTGAAAGCGTCTGCTGGGCGTGAGGCAGGATTTTTTCCAGTTTATTATAAAACCTTTTGACTGGGGTCTGTTAACCACTGCTATTAGGTTTTTCAAGCACTCTTTTCTTGTGGGCCCCCCAGATTAACCAGTCGTCTACATAAGCTATTAGTTGTATTCCTTCTTTCCTAAGTTCCCGGACAACTACTGTCGCTAATTTTGTAAAAATTCTTGGGGCAATGTTTAGCCCAAAAGGCATGACTCTGAACCTGTACATATCTTTCCCTATCCGGAACCCTGGGAAGGGGCAAAAGGGAGCAGCAATAGGGACATGCCAGTATGCATCTTTCAGATCTATAGAAAATGTCCAAGTCCCTTTTGGAATGACTGAATGCACTTGGGCAATGGTAGTCATCTGAAACCTTTGGCAAACAATGTACTTGTTCAACGTTGATAGGTTGAGGGTCATTCTTCGTTCGGAGGAATCCTTTTTGGGAACACTGAAGAGACGCGCTTGGTGGCGAATATATGCATGTTTCTCTATGGCATCTTTTAAATGGGCCTTCTACATGTAATCTTCCAGAGAGGAGAGGGGTTTGGTTCTTGAAAGAACCCCTTTAAAGGCAGGGGTGGATGAGACCACTTCCACCCCAGCCCATTGAGAACAATTCCGTGTCCCCAAGGAAAAGACCTCCATTCTCTGTGGTGTCTTTGAAGCTGACCCCCAAACAAACAATTCCTATTGGTATCCCACTCTTCCTCTACCTTTTCCCTTGACAGGTATTCTGGGTGTTGCTTTTCCTTTTCCTTGTAAGACGGTTTTTGGACCTTGTGAAAAGGATGTCCTTGCTGATGTGGCTGTTGCTGTCCTTTTGAAGGGGGTTGTCCCTTCTGACCACCTACCTGTTTAAAAGGAACAGTTTTGGAGTTGACTGCAGGCTTATATGATTTTTGATCAAAGCGAGCCTTTTTTTAATTGGGTAAAGGGAAATTTTGGGTTTTTTGTTTCTTGAATTCTCCTTTTCCTAGAAGAGCGTACACTACAATTTTGTTGGCGTACTTGCTCGTTGACTTGAGTTACAACAGAATCCTCAAACAGGTCCTACAGAAGGGGTTAGACTGTAATAAAGCAGTAACATTGGGAAGTGACTTGTTGGAGCCTTCCAATTTTTCCATTCGCGCTTCTAAGTGCCAGTCTGAAAAGTCACAGAGTGCTTCTCATAGGGTTCTAGTGTCCCGGAATCTTCTGGAAGCCTTTTGGTGGCAACGTCTACCAAGGTGGAAGAGGTTAAGATACTAAGGATGGATGGATGTATGATATTTAGGGCAAAAGCCCAGGGGGAGAGTCCTAGCATGGAATTCTGACGGAGCTGTCTCATCTGAGATTCTTCTCATATGCGTCCCAAATTGCTGAGTAGCAACATCCAAGGGGAGCTTTTTCCTTTCAAGAGGGAGTTGAAGTGTTGCCTATTCCTTGATGGAATTTTGCAAAACTGGGAGGACTGTGGCGAATGGTTTTAGTTCTGCCACCAGCTCCCGTTTTCTAGTTACTACATAATTATGAAAGTTTGTCTTCACATGATTAATAATTTTAAAAGTGAAGGGACAGAAGGCTGGGGGTACTTGGTGAGCAAGTTGGGTTTTATTCACAATGGGAGTATAGAATCTACCTACCACTGACCTGGTAAAGGGCGTCATCTGTAGCTGTCAATGCTGTATTCCCACATAAGAGAACTGTTTCCTTTTGAGGTTCCTCCATGTCTGGCAAAGGTGGCATCAGGTGCCATTCTGTATTAGGGAATGCTGCCCTGTCTCTAAATTCCACATGTACGACTTCGATCATGGTTTTTCTCTCATTAACTCGATACCATCAGGAGAGAAAATACACACCGAAGCGTCTCGCCATGGATTATCAGTATCATCAGGGGAGAATATTGGAGCCCCTGTTATGTTTTGACCTCAAGCTTTGTAGTCCGGATTGGTCATTTTTTTGGAATTCTAACCTTGGACCTTGTTTGGTCAGATTTTGTTTCCACTCTCCCTTTTCAGTTGCAGGATGCAGTATTTTGACACTCTGGAGTGCACATTACTGACTTGATTTCTTTAATTTCCTGCTCGGAATCATGCAATATGTCCATTATATACTGCCGTTCTGTGACAAGGGCATCTTTGATATTACTCATAATTTCCTTATGGAACTGATCAAATGCTGAAAATTGTGTACAGTAAACCCTTATTTGTGGGGGATGTGGTACCTCGCATAATAGCTAAAATCCACAAATACTTAAAACCCCTCTAAACACTTAGAACTGCCTATTTTGATAGTTTAAACACTGGAAAAACCTTCTAAAAATGCTTATACCTGAGTATTTTAATAGTTTTATCACAAAAAGTGCATTAGTCATGAAAATGATATGAAAATACAGTAATCAGTGAACATTTCTCAGTGAAAAATACTGCGAATGAGCAAATTTTCCGTGAATAATGGGTAGATACATTCCACAGATAAATACACGAATCATGAGAATGCAAATACAGGGTCTTTACTGTATCCCTCTTGGGCTTGCAATATCTGACTGAGCATCCACAGCTGAACTCTGACTGCCTGTTACCCAGGGGGCAGAGGTCCTGGGTGAGTTACTATACCCCTCTGAAAATGTAATCATCTCAATTGGGGTTAAGTGAATCCTTGTATCCCTTTTGGGGGAAGGATCCTGATCAGCTTCTGAGAGCTGCATGGGGGATTGAATTCCTTCTGGAAAGTTTCTCCCATGGTTAGCTGAAGGCTGAGTCCCTGATCCTTCTGGGTTCAGCGAGGCCATTTCGGCAGCAATATCAACTTAATTTATTTGTAAGAAAATCGCCTCCAAGAGGAACTTGCTCTATTTCCTCCGCAGGGTTAACCTGGGAGGTATTGGGGACTGATGTTACTGTGTTTTGGCCCAAATATAGATCTTCTGAGAAGGGGTTAAATATCTGCTACCGGAGTTCTGCCGGAAAGATATAATCTCCCCCTTCCTCTCCCTTGCTGAACCCTAGGACTCATCGAGAGAGCTTAAAATGAGCTGATTCATCCTTAAAACTTGTGAACTAATATTTCCCACATATCTGGCGACCAAGCAAATTTGTCCTGTTTTTGACAAGGACTATGGTCATGGCAGGTGGTATGGGCCGTACCCAATGGCAAAAAGCGAACCCAGCAATTTCCTACAGAACACTTGAGCTGAGGGTCCTGCATAATGGTGGCCCTGTAGTGAAAAAACCAAGTTGTTATTAGAAACTAATTAGTATAAGTTGGTTTTAATAAGGGGACACTTTTGTAAAACTTGTATTGTTAGCATATTACATCTTACAGGTTAATTTGATTACTAGTATGTAAATGTAATACCCTTTATAAAATATCTAGGTTAACTTAAACCATTTGAAGTTTAGGTTAATTCTGACATCATATAAGGTTGTATTCCTTAAACTGTTAGTCCTTTTCCAATGGCTTTGTGAACGGTAAGTTTACTTGTGAACGGAGGTTCTGGAGTGGGAGGCGAGACCTTCCGGACTCGCCACTGGTAGCTAACACAACCCTCCCCGAACCCCCCCCCAAAGAGGCGGCATGAGCCCCAAACCACGCCCCCTGGGCGGAGCTATCGGAGACGAGCAGGTTGACTCGGCAATAGTGGTCACATTTTTGAAGTTGTAATAGAACAAAAATAACACAGAAGTGGTTGAGCTTACCTTAAGCTGTTCAAGATATGAAGGAATTACTGTGAAGGTGCAAATTTGTTGATCAAAAAGGTCTTTTTACTAGTAAGGTCAATCTTCTTGTGCTGTTTCGGTTGATATATACATTGAAAATTCTGCAGTTAGTTTGTTTTCTGTGGAAAAGTAGTGACTGTATGTATATATTCTTGTATATATAACCTCCTGGTACGTGGTCTCCTCGGCTCACGGGGGTAGGGTTGGAGGGTGACCCAGACTTTGAGTCCGGAAGGTCTCGCCTCCCACTCCAGAACCTCCGTTCACAAGTAAACTTACCGTTCTGGAGAGGGAGGCTTCAACCTTCCGGACTCGCCACTGGTAGCTAGACAGATGCTTCAGGGGGCTTGAAGATGAAGTCCAGCGACTACTGCATCAAAAGCCCCCTGCAAGCCGAGGAGAGCATAGTACGAGCTAAAGACTGAGTCGCTTCTCCAATTCATTCTGGACATAATTTCTTGCATAGATATACCCTGATATACCAGTCTTGATGAAGCTTGACCCCTTATTGAGTGGAAATTAGTAGACTGTTTTGTTGCATTTGGGTCGGCTCTGAAAATGCACTCCCTAAAAAGTTGTCTCATCTTTTGTAAAGTCATAATCTTGAAGTGTTCATCTAGCCATATGTGGTCTTTCCTGTCTATGTTTCTTTCCATACAGACTTTGTTTGTGTATACCAGATAAAAGTTCAATTGTCTGACTGGACATATTTTTGGTCTGTTAGGAAGCTTCCTAAAGCTGATCTCTATTGGCGTATAGTTGTTCTTTTGGTTTTTGGCCATGAAGGAAGGGTGGTTCCGTAAGACAATGTGTTCTGGGGTGAAGGTGCTCCTGGAAATGCAGAGATTGTTAAATTGATTTGCTCTTAGAGGGCAAGCTAAGGCTACTAAAAATAAGGTTTTCTGTGTCAGTAGTAGGATAGAGTCATCCCTTGTAGTGTTGAGGAAGGAGATTACTTTGTCTAGGTCCCAGCCAGGGAACTGGTGAGTGTTGCTAGGCTTCCTTCTATTAACCCCAGATATCATTGCTTTGACATATTTGTCTTCTGCAAGACAGTAACCTGGGAAATATCCTGACAAGATAGGACCTAAAGCTGCTCTGTAGCTCTTCAGGGTGTTGTAAGACAGTCCCTTGTCTATAAGGTGATTGAAAAATAAAATAATTGCTAACAGGGGAAATTTGTTGTCCCTTCCATACTTTTTGTGAATGAAGCTTTTAAAAATATTATATAGGTTTTCATACTTGTGCATGGAGCTGTCCCTCAAGCTGATAGTAATTTTGGAGCAAACCTCAGGAGGAAAGACATTTGGGAGCTGGTCCTTTAAATTTTGAAGGTGATCAAAGTTGATTGGAGCTTTGCTGAGGGTGAGATACAATCCCTGAGAACTATCTGGCAGTCTTCGATCTTCACAGTATATCGTTTGTGCTGCTTCGAGACTGACCTCACTAATGGGATCCATGGTTCTGTCCCCTGCGATATGGTACATAAAAGCATGTTATTATTGCATTCCTTATAGATTTTAAAGGCTACTTTGTGTAGTAAGAATCCTGGTGGAAAGGCGTAGAGAGGAGTTGATACCTTCCAGCTAATCGCAAGTGCATTATTGCTGATGGCTTCTTGATTGGGAAGAGATGAACAAAACTTTTTGCACTTTGTGTTGAAGCCATTTGAAAATAGATCTATTTCCGGGGTGAAATTGAAGTCTGAACATATTAAGGTGAATAAACTGTCACTGAGGCAAGTTTCTGTGTGAATGGATCCCAGGTCTCTGGAAAGTGAGTCTGCAATGGTGTTACTTACTCCCCTGATCCATATGGAATTTATCTGTATGTTGTAAACCTTTATAATGCCTAGTATTTTCCTTAAGAGTTCATGAGCTAACTTGTTTCTGATACTACCCTGCTTCCTTAGCCAACTATTAGTAACCTTTGAATCAACATGTATTAAAACTACTTTATTGTATAACCTTGTACTGAAGTGTTCCATAGAATAAAAGCAAGCTAATAACTCTTTTACATTAATATGAAGGGAGGATTCTTCATGTGTCCAAGTTCCATTTATTGAGTATATTTTACCTGCTATTACTAATGCTCCTCCCCAACCCTGGTTGGAAGCATCTGTGAAAAGTTCTGCATCTATTTCTGTTTTTGGAATGTTAATCTCTCTGTACAGCTGTCTCTGTTCCCAGGGCTTTAGGTATTTTTTGAAGGAGTGTGGAATGATTTTGTACCCTGAATTAAAATAACTGTGGTATCTGTGGAGATATTTAAATGGAACCTTCCCCAGCTTGTATAGGAAGCACTGAAATTTAATGCTCCAATTAACATCTGATATGAATGAAGGTCAGATTTACCAGAGTTGGAGAAAGCTTTGGCCAATTTGATACACTTCTCTATGTTTTTCTGAATGGGTTTCATGGTTTTCTTAACCAGATTGTAATGCACCCCTAAAAATTCAATTCTTTGAGTTGGTTCAATTGTGGATTTCCTAAAAGAGATATTCCATCCTAAGTCTGATAAGATCCTAATGACTAGCTGAATGTGATTTTTACATGTGAGATAATCTTTTGCTAATATAAGAATGTCATCAAGATAGTTGAATATTAGGATGTTATGTGTAGTTCTAATGTACTTGATCACCGTGTACATTATCTTTGAAAAAATATAAGGCGCTGTCTTTAGTCCGAAGGGTACCACAGTCCATTTGAACTTCCTTTTACCTAGTTTAAAGGTTAGAAATTTCTGGCTACTTGCATGTAATGGAATGTGCCAATAAGCATCTTTTAGGTCTAGTTTGCAGGCCCAAGAGTTTAGATGTAGATAGGGAAATATTGTATTAGCCTTGAGCATGGTAAAGGAAGGTTTTCTTATCATGGTGTTAAGCACCTTCATGTCAAAGATTAGTCGTACTGTTCCGTCTGGTTTTAATTTGTAGAATATGTGATTGGAGTAGTAAAAGGAAGTTCTGGGGATCTGCTCTATGACTCCTAGTTTTAACAGTCTATCACATTCTGTTTCCAAAATTTTCCGCTTGTTAGCTGAATAAAATCTATTTTTACCTACCCTTTTTAATGATCTCTGGGCTTTTAGTTTATTATTAAATGGAATTCTCACCCCTTCACTGATAATTTTACAAGCAAAAGTGGCATTAGGAAGCTTTCTCCAACTATTAATATTCACTTGTAGTGACTTACCTATCCTGTTTTCTGGGGGGGTCTGGGAGGAGTTATACATTGAGTTTGAGGGCCCAGGCGGCAAGGTCTCTTGTCTTCCATCCTTCTTTAAAGCATTTGGCCCAATGTCATGGTGGTCTGGTGCTGAGCAAAGCTCGTTATTATCTGGTGCTGAGCAAAGCTCATTAACAACTGGTGCGGAGTAAAACTCGTTATTAACTGGTGCGGAGTAAAACTCATGGTCTGGTGCTGAGTAAAACTCATGGTCTGGAGCTGAGTAAACATCTTGGTCTGGTGCCGAGTTAAGCTTATTGTGCACTGGTGCATTAAAAACTGGTGCTGAGCATGGCTCAATTTCTTGGATGGAGAAAAATTTATTTGTCTTTCTTTTCTTTTGCTCCTGAATTATTCGCTTGTCCATTTTGGAATCTCTCCCCCCCCCTGAACTCTTCTAAGTGGCCGAGACTTGAATCCAAAGCTAAAGTTATTTTGGGACCTCCCTCCTTTGGGGAAATTGTACCTTCTTCCCTGAAATCTGCCACCAAAGTTGAATCTCCTACCCCTGAAGTTTGCTGCCCCTCCTCTGAGGAGGGGACCCTTACGAAAGCAGGCAGCAATGGCAGTTTTTTGGTCTTCAGTTATATTCCAAATTTCTCTAATGTCTGCTTTGATTATGAGATCTCTCATCTCTTCCTTGAGGTATCTAGGAAGTGCTCTACTTCTAAAATTCCTTATCAAATTTTTTACTAAGTCTATGTTCCTTCTCAGAGGACCAATAATAATCTTGGACAGGAACTCAATGTCATTTACTTTAGAGGGATATACTATGTGTGCCAGTGCTGCATGCCCTTGAAAGGCAGAAATATTCATCTTAATATTTTCTATGTCATAGAAAAATTTCCTCTTGTGGCTATCATCAAATATCTTACCTTCAGGCCAGAAATTCAACTTTGGAGTATTGATCAATTTAAAAAAAGTCTGAGAACTCCTTATTTTGACTACTAACAAAGAATTTATCCAGATTATCACTATGGCCTTCACTGAAAGTTAAAGCTAATAATGAGTTGTTCAAAAGAATTTTCCCTTCTCTGTGAAAAGATGGTTCAGCTTTGAAATTGGTGGAAATATATGAAGGAATGGGTTTATGGAAGGTAAGAAGGTTGAAATCCTCGTAATCATTTTCATCTTCGTTATTATAAAAGGAAAAGAGGTTTAAATTTGCACTTTCAGGTGATCGTCTCGAGCGCTTAGTAGGTGGGGGGCCCTCATTCTTCTTAGCAGGTGAACCACTTCTGCCGAGATGAATGTGTTATTGTATCAGTGATTTATTTTCCATAATTTAATTTCAGTTTTTGTTCAACAGGTCTAATGAATATGGACAGCAGCGGACCTAGAAGGCTGAAGTCAAGCAATGGGGTTCACGACTCAAATAGCCCTCTTAGGTTAATTCAGGACCTTATTTAAGTGAATATGTTAGGTAGTTCTGTTATTATTGACATAATCTAGACCTGCCTCATATGTTGTCCTTTGCAGATCGCCCCCCAGTGCCTAGGCTAATGTCGATAGGTTGAAAGTGGGAATTGTGAACCCAAACGGCCTAACTTACCTGTGGTCTAGCCTACTACTAGCTACTATTAAGCTGCGGGTTTTTGAGTGTCAGGCAAGCACTTAGTTTTGTATACCTAGTAATAAGTTTCTTTATCCCTAGAGCATTTAATTGGTTTCCTCCTATTATTAAAAGTTGTAATCATGCATTGCTTAAGCTACTTACGCTATGTTCGGAAATGGCTGCTCGAACCTTTCAAAATAACAACAACTTACGTATGTGGGCCGCCATTTGCATTGATGACGTCACGAGTCCCATTCCGCTGCTTTCCATGTGACGTTTTCGTTGTAAACAAAATTTAAAACCTTACCCTTTCTGAATAATTTGCATGAGAGTTTGATTCTGTTGGAGTAACATATCAACAATGTCAGAATTTGAAGGTATATCACTTCCTGCAGTCGATAGTGGACGTTTTTTGTTGTTGCCTACATCCTACTCCTCGGAATCTTCGCTAAGCCGATGAACCTCCACGGAAGTAAGAGTTTGCCTCTCCATAATTTGGGAGTGGAATGAGATATTACACTAGGTGCTGGGAGCAAATTTGTGAGAACCGGCAAACCGAAGTTGTAAGCAGCGGGAGGGATAAGAGGAGAACCTTCTCTGCCGAAGTCAACTTCAGAAATGTGGCCACTATTGCCGAGTCAACCCGCTCGTCTCCGATAGCTCAGCCCAGGGGGTGTGGTTTGGGGCTCATGCCGCCTCTTGGGGGGGGTTCGGGGAGGGTTGTGTTAGCTACCATTGGCGAGTCCGGAAGGTTGAAGCCTCCCTCTCCAGAAACTTTAATTCTAAATTGTCATGCCATTCAGACTAATCTTCTAGGAACTAATTTGTTCAACTAACCCAAGCTACTGTTTTATATGGCTTAGGTTAATCCTTCTAGTATAATCTACATTAATCTAAGCATAGAAGATTTCTGAGAGGATTCTCACTCAACCTGTAAGGATAGTATTGAGTGACATACTGGCTGGGTGTTGTCTAGTTTATTGGTGGTTCCTTACTGAAATGCATGTACAGAATCTTCAAAGTTGTTATTGGCTGGTGCGAGCTGCAGAGTAGTTTCTACATACAATTATGTTTCAGACATCTGTGCTTGTGGACAGACAAACAGATGGCGATTGTGAGAGACATAATAAACGCACAGTGATAAAACACATATCAATGGAAAGGCCAGGAAATTCCACGTGGACAGTTGCATGAGATTCGAGAGAGATTAATGAATACAATGCAGTGGCATAATATATGTGAAATGGCGAGACGTTTCGCGTCTTCACAAACAGAAACATACATACAGTTTGATACAGAAGATTCGGTGGAACATTATGAGTACATGATTGGAGTGCTTGCATGGCAATGCAAGTAGTGGTGATTGTACATAAATCAAGACAACAATGGTCAGGGAGAAACAGACAGAAATATTGTATGGTAGAAGTTGTGTTCCTTGAGAGAGAGAAAGCGGGATGCTTTTGTTTCCTCCAATGGGTGACTAACACATGTGCACCCGAGAGACCACCAAATGCAGTCTCTTACAATGCTCCCCCTCCAAGCAAGGCCCCGATGCGGAAATTGTCTTGCTGACAATTCAGTTGGGCACGAAGGGCTTGGGCAGGAGGCTGAAGGGCAGCACTGGCCAGCAGGAACTTGAGGAGGACGGGAGCGGGTTGAAGGATGACGTCGGCTGATCCTTCGTTGGTCAGGTCGTCCGGTACAAGTTCGGAGGCAGCGGCAGGCTGCCTGGAGGAGGCGTCCAGGGTTCCTGTGGTGGGATGGGTCATCTCGGAGGGTCGGACATCTACTGAGAACTCGGGAACGGCGGCGAAGGGTTCGTTGGCGCATGGGTCGTCATCTTGGGTCGGATGTCTGCCATCGGCTCCTTCGGGTCACTCCAGGGTCACCAATGTAAGGATAGTACTGAGTGACATACTGGCTGGGTGTTGTCTAGTTTATTGGTGGTTCCTTACTGAAATGCATGTACAGAATCTTCAAAGTTGTTATTGGCTGGTACGAGCCACAAAGTAGTTTCTACACACAGACAGGGCAAAACAGAGATTATGTTTCGGACATCTGTGCTTGTGGACAGACAAACAGATGGTGATTGTGAGAGATATAATAAACATACAATGATAAAACATACATCAATGGAAAGGCCAGGAAATTTCACATATGGCCAATTGCATGAGACTCAAGACAGATTAATGAATACAATGCAGTAGCATAATATATGTGAAATGGAGAGACGTTTGGCGTCTTCTCAAACAGAAACATACATACAGTTTGATACAGAAGATTCGGTGGAACATTATGAGTACATGATTGGAATGCTTGCATGGCAATGCAAGTAGTGGTGATTGTACATATATCAAGACAACAATGGTTAGGGAGAAACAGACAAATATTGTATGGTAGAAGTTGCGTTCCTTGAGAGAGAGAAAGCGGGATGCTTTTGTTTCCTCCAATGGATGACGCACACTCGTGCGCCCGAGAGACCGCCAAATGCAGTCTCATACAAACCTATTCTAAGCCACTTCTTTTTCTAGGTTTATTAAAAAACCTACGGATGTAAGCTATACAAACATTAATCCTCTTATAGTCTGGTTTTTTGTTTTATGTAGCCGAGACTACCCTTTTGTCTGATACTCAGCCACGCTGTTTCTAAATTAACAGTAGGACATTCCCTTAAAAAGGGATTTCTACTTAATCTGGTTAGGCTATTGCCTGTTCTAGGGTTATATCACTTGTAAGGGTATAGGCTACATGAGACCTTACCAGTGTTATTGATCCTAAAATACTGTTTGTATGTACTCCTAGGCGTATTTGTTCTTTTTTAGCCTAGTATAGGGTATTACCTAATCCTCATTTTTATAGATCACCCTAAAATGTATAGGATATATAAAACCACCAACTTACTAATTTGTAAACTTACAGTTAGACCACTATTTTTGTCTAACCCAGGTTGTTTGTATCCAATCCTAGGTTATTTGGTCTACTATATGAGGGCTATATCAATCAATCAATCATTTGCTGTGGCACCCACAGGGATGCATAGGGCCTCGATGAACTCACGCCACCACATTCTGTCCTGGACTAACTCCTCAAGATCTACCCAACACTCTACTCCTGCTTCCCGCCTCATTGTCCTTAACCACGTTTCCTTTGGCCTACCTCTGCCTCTTCTACCAAGGGCTACCCACCCTTGTGTATCTGGTACTATTTCCTGTCTTCTATACACATGGCCTAGCCACTTCCAGCGTGAGAATCTAACATACTCGTCGACCGGCTGTTATTTGATATCCTATCCCTCCAATTAATTTCTAATATTCTTCTGAGTGCCTTATTTTCGAATGTGAGGAATTTATTAACCAAAGTCACTGTACTGTACCAAGACTCATGCCCATAAATCAAAATACTCCTAACCATTACCTTATAAATTTTGATTTTTGTATGCACAGAAAAATTGCTATTATTCCAAATATTTTTAAGCATTCCCATTGCCTGATGAGCCTTTTTTAATCTTTCCATAAATTCTGTGCTCAGAGATCCATCCTTATCTAAATAACTACCTAAATATTTAAACTTATCCACTTGCTTTACAACCAAACCTTCAATTAGACAATCCTGTGCATTTTCAATATTCATATTCATGATATCAGTTTTTCCACTACTAATAACCAAACCAACCTTTCGACCTTCACTCACTAGACAATCCAACACACTGCATCTTTTCTGGTCCCTCACAGATCAAAACCATATCACCAGCATAATCCAAGTCAAGAAGTTTCACGTTTTCTCCGCAGAGTATACCTGCATCCGTTTCTCTTTTAACCCTTCTCATAATGTAATCCACGACCAATACAAACAACAGAGGAGACAGAATGCCACCCTGAATCACACTGGACTTGACTTCAAGTGGATCACTCAAGCACCCATCAACCATCACTTTACAAGATGCGCCCTCATGCATGTTCATGATAACCGTCACACACTTTTTTGGTATTCCATAATGCCTCATGATTTTTGCCATAGTCCAACTCAAAATACTATCAAAGGCCTTTTCAAAATCAACAAAACAAAAGCTCAACAGGGTTTTCATTTCATTTGCTTGCTGCATTAAATGCCTAACTATGAAGATCTGATCACTGCAATCCTGCCCCTTTCTAAAACCAGCCTGTTCATCCCTCAGAATACCATCAACCACTGGCTCCCACCTATTCAACATTACGCTACAGAACATTTTCAAGGCTACAGGTGACAAAGTGATTCCTCTCCAATTACCACACTTAACTCTGATCTCCTTTCTTTGGGACTAGAATGATCACACCATTCTGCCAACCTAATGATATTATTCCTGTCACCCATATCTCATTGAATAATATCTTCAAGACAAATACTAATCTATCCTTCTCCACTTTAAACATTTCCAGAAATAAACCATCCTCTCCTTGTGCCTTATAATTCTCTAACTGTTTTATTGCCTTAACTACTAATTCTAGCCTGATCTCACCTTCATCAATATTTAAATCTTCCTGAGCAGGCAGTATATCCTCTTCTGGGGGGACTGGTCTATTAAGAACTGTCTCAAAGTGCTCTTTCCATCTATTTCTGATTTCAACATTTTTGGTCAATAAATTACCTTCCATATCCCTGGCTGGTAAATCTTTACGCTTACCTGCACCGCCAATCAGCTCTTCAATTGATTTATATGCTATCCTTTGACTCTGACCATCATCTTTATTAATCAACTTTTCAGTTTCCACAACCTTTCCATTAACAGATCTTCTTTTATCTCTCTTCCTTAGTCTTCTAACTTCTGAATCCACACTCAAGTACTTAGTTCTTGCTAATTCAAAATCTTCATCACTAACAAAATGCATCTCACTCCTCAATTTTGCTTCACCTCTCTTTTTGATCATACTCCATGTTTCCTTAAGACATCCACATCTTTTTCCTCAATCTGAGTCTCCTTCTGATCGTACAACCAGCAGCCTCATGCAAAGCTTTATCCACATCCCCTGACATCTCATGTACAGTTCTCCCACCCTCCTCCAATGTTTCCAACATCAAAAACTTGTTCCTGCATTCTATTCTAAATTCCTCCCTTTCCTCTCCTTCCCTTCTAAGCATATCAGTATCATATCTATCAACAACAGGCTTTCCCTACTTCTGACTTTTTAGTTTAAGTCTTATTTTTGCAATGCTGAACTGATGATCACTACCAGTACCTGCTCCCCGATTAACACGAACATCCAGCAAAGAGCTTCTATGCCTTTTACTAACAGCAATATGATCAATCTAATTTTTATATTTTCCACACGGTGACACCCATGTCAACTTGTGTATATTGTGGTGTTGAAAATATGTGGCCCCAATGACTAAGTCATTTACTAGACAGAAACTCCCAAACCTTACTCCATTTTCACTCATCCTACCACCGACACCCATCTTACCCATAAAAGCCTCAAATCCCTCATTTGAGCAACCCATTATTGCACTGAAGTCTCCAATACAAATCAAAACATCATGTCTAGCAACCTTCCAACTCCTTCCTGCAGCGTTCCATAAAATGCATCTTTCCTTTCATCAGGTGCATCATTAGTGGGTGCATAACACACAAACAGACTGATATTACCATGATGTGACTTGAACCGTGCATACAACAATCGCTCATCCACAGGATCCCATTCACACAGAGCCTTCTTTGCCTTGCATCCCAACAGCAATCCTACTCCCTGATAATGCATTCCATCCCGTCAGCCAGACGTCAACAAACATAAATTATTCCTCAAATCCGATTTATCGACCCCAGTTAGTCTTGTCTCCGTTACAGCACAAATGTCTAATTCATACCTTTGAAAAACTGCCACTAACTCTTCAATTTTGCTATCCTGATTTAGTGTTCTCACATTCCAATTGCCAATTCTGATAGTATTTTTAGCATGAATAAAAGAATTAGGAGACTGTGAGATTCTTAGCACCCCCTGCCCATTTAAGGACTGCACGGGACTGGGGGCCATTCCTCTTCTGTCAGAGTCCATCAAGGTTTCTTTGGCTAACTACAAGAACACTTCACCAGTGTTGCAGTCGCAGTGGGCAGTTAACTTGCCGGCATGCCCACACCCGAAAGGTTCAGCTATGCTGAGGCCAATCGCATGCCAGCGTGCTTCCCAGCCATTTCACTCTCAAGGAGTTTATCTGCCTGAGAAGCAAACAGCCCCTGCTCCCAGGAGCATTGATCTTTGTGGGTAGAGGGCAATCACTCCCTCACTGAATATATACAATGTATAAAGCCACACTCACCACGCTACATAACGAGAAAAATTCTGTAGCCTGTTTACCAAGTTCTAGGGTCCTTGGTGCAAACTAGGTTGCTGCCTAGGACCATAAAATAATATGTCTTAAAAGGTTCTTACTTACCTTAATTTAGGTTACTACCTAATACAGGTTATTTAAATCGCCTTTAGGATGTGCAATCCTAGGTTATAGGCTACAGACAACATCTACTATAGTCTAAATTATTCACACTGAATTTGTTAGGCTACCATCTCATGTAGGATCTGCCTAGGCTGTTGTACAATAGACATTGTTATCTGAAAGGATTATCTAAATTAATAATAAATTGTGGAACATTTCTTTGGTTAAAACTTCTAAATAGAATGATCAAAAACTGAAATTTTTTGGCCTTTCGCAAATAACAGAGAACGTGAGAAAGCACCCGATCATGTGCTTGGAAAACAAAGTCCGGTTCCTGACTTCCGTACACAGAATAAACACTTGTTCCACAGTTTAAACTAACAATTTTTAACTGGAGATTACAAATAAGCACTCGACTTTCAAGTTTAGACGTTTCCACAATTCTCACTGATGAAAAAATTTGAAATCAAAGCGATTTTGTGAGGAGCACTGAATTGTCTTGCGCACTACTTTGACTAGTAGAGGGTAATGGGGCTGGTCTTTTACCTGCCCCAGTCATAAACAAGATGGCAGACGCGCATGCACAATAGTCACTTCTTACAGTTTTTGACGTAGGAAAAATTGGGTTCAGCTTCGCTGTGGATAAGGGAAATCGAAACAAGTGACTACGCTATCAAAAAATGTCATTTTCTCTCATTCCTGTCTTCTGTGTCCCTGTATGAACCTGCAAACAAAAGTTCTGTACAGGTTAAATTTTAGTCCTGTTTATGCTCTGAGTACTTCAACATTAATATGAACTAAAAATATGTATTTATAAAATTTGCTTTCACGTAAACATACAATAAAAATGAACGGCGGAACTAGTCACAAGTTTTAATTGCGACAGTTTGCATATACTACTTAAAAAAGAACGCTACAGTAAATCTGCAATGTATTGTACATAAATCTATGAAAGAGATATAAGTAGCATTCTAGGTTCAGTTACAATGGACTACGAAACCAAAACTTGTGCATTCACAACTATTACCATTTAGGTGTTTAACCAGACCACTTAGCCAAAATATTTGACTTGGTGCACACCTGTGGATTGGGTGCCCACTCCATCGGTAGAACCTGCTTGCCGCAATTCAAATCGTCTGCAGGAACGTTCATCTTGCCCTGGATGAAGTGGGTCACAACGTTGGTCTTGTTCTGTGCCCATAGAAGAAAGTCCTTGGCCACTTCGCACAGCAAAAAGGAGTGGGTCCCTCCTTGGTTCTTGATGTAGGCCAGTGTGGTCATGCCGTCCAAGTGGACCGCAACTGTCCTGTCGAAGGTCTCTCTTGTAAAGCACAGAAGAGCCAGGTGTATCGCTTTCAACTATTTTTACATTTATGTGAAAGTCTCTTTCTGTTGGAGACCATAATTCTGATGCCTCTAAACCGTTGAGAAGAGCTCCCGAACCCAGATCTGACACATCGGAGTACAACATTAGGTTGGGGTTCACAGGAGATAGTGACATCCCTGTCACAAGTCTGTTTCTCCACCAGTCACCATTGAAGGAACTCCTTGATTTTTTGGGTGATTTCGAAGACAAACGAGTCTGGAAATACAGTGACCCCTTGCTACTTCGCGATTCAATTATTGCTAATTCACGACTCTGCAGAGTTTTTAATATATATTAATGGAAAATATATCGCGGATTTTCTGGAAAATTGTAGAAACATCGCGATATATGAACACCCAAAATTTCTCATTAAATCCATTAAAATATTAATAATAAATAGTATTTCCTAGTCTAAGAACAACAAAACAAGCGTAAAGTAGCAAAAAAACACATAATTGCACTTGTAACTCCTATGACAAAAAAAAAACAAGGACCATCTGGGAAGTGATGCCTATACAGTACCACGTGTTCCCTTGTTGGGAAAACACAGAGCGTACCATCTTGGTGACTAAGTGCGTTGTAACACGGGCTGTGATTGGTGCATGGGAGGGAGACGACAAATCACAGCTTCCCGATTTCTAATCGGGCCTATGAGTGGTGCTTAGACTGATGCTCTCAGAACCCGCAGCATCTCCCCTTGTCTCTCTCTCGCAGCCACTTCGCTTTAAGCTTTCTCGCCGAATGGTTTACTTTACGCTGTGCTGTGTGATTTTTTTTGTGGTTTTCTTTGAACTTTGCTTCAATTTTCACCCCCTGCAATGGCTCCCAAGTGTGCTGCTTCTTCCAAGGCTGGTACTGAGCCTAAACGTCATCGAAGAATGATGACGATCGCTGAAAAGGTGAAACTTCTCGATATGTTGAAGGAAGGGAGAAAGTTCGCAGCTGTAGCCCGCCATTTTGGCGTGAACGAATCCACCTTTCGCTACATCTACAAGGATGAGGCGAAGATTAGGAAGACAGCTGCCATCACCTTCAACAAGTTGGCGAAGAGAGTGGTTATGGCTCGTAATAAAACGATCGTCCGTATGGAAACTGCTTTGGCCGTATGGATAGCCGACTGCCGAAAGAAGAACATAGCCTTGGATACGAACATTATCCAAACAAAGGCTAGGAGCCTGTACGAGACCTTCGCCACTAAGGAACCAGAGGACGACAGTGGCGACCGCGAAGAAGCAGAAGATGAAGAAGACACAGAAGATCCGCAACCAGGGACGTCCAGTCATTCACCACGTAAGAAACTGCAATTTTCTGATAGCAAAGGGTGGTTTGCAAAGTTTCAGAAACGCTACGGCCTAAAAAGCGCTTCCTTGTATGGCGAGGCTGCTTCGGCTGACACGGTCGCTGCTGAAACATATGTCCATGAAACCTTCAAGAAGATTATCTCTGAAGGTGGATATCAGCGCCCAAACAAGTTTTTAATAAGGACGAGACGGGCTTGTTTTGGAAAAGAATGCCCTCGTGAACTTTCCTGTTCAAAGAGGAAGCAAAAGCCTCTGGCTTTAAAGCATACAAGGATCGTGTGACCCTCGTGATGTGTGGCAATGCTGTGGGATTTTTATTAAAGCCAGGACTTATTTACAAGTCTAAAAACCCAAGGGCTTTAAAAAACAAAAACAAGAATCTGCTACCCGTACATTGGATATATAATCCAAAGGCCTGGATAACGAAGATGCTGACCTCCGACTGGTTCCACCAGTGTTTTATCCCGCAAGTGAAGGTGTATCTAGCAGAAAAGGGCATGCCATTCATAGTCCTTCTCATTAAGGATAATGCTGGTGGCCATGTTACTGATCTGTCGTATTCGGGGGTTCAGGTTGAGTTCCTACCGCCCAACATGACGTCACTTATTCAGCCAATGGACCAGGGGGTTATCAGGGCATTCAAGGACCTATACATGAGGAATGCCCTGGCGAACCTGGTTGCTTCCGTGGATGCCACTCAAGAAGACGACGATTTCAACTTGAAGGCATACTGGCGGCAGTATACAATTGCTACTTGCCTCCAAAATATCCACAAGGCATTGGAAGAAATGAAGCCTGCCACCATTAACGCCAGCTGGAAGAAGTTGTGGCCCGAGGTTGTTTACAACGACAAAGGATTTACACCTGCCGAAATCCGACACTCGGCAGTACAGAAAGCTGTGCAGTTGGCTGCGATCCTTGGAGGTGAGGCTTTGCAGACATGACCACGGGCGACATCGATGAACCTCTAGACAGCCGCTAACTGACGAAGACCTCGAAGAGTTGACGAAGTCAGCGAGCGAAGGAGAAGAAGAAGCAGCGCAGCAAGAAACAGAAGTTGTTTCCCAAACTAGCTTGACTGGAACGGATCGCCGGGCTATGCAACCTGGCTAAGGAACTGCAAGAGCGGTCGCAGGAATGGGATGACGATATAGTTCGATCGGTTCAATTCTGCAACATGGTCGATGACGTCATGGCCTCCTACAAGATGCTCTTCGACCGGAAAAAGAAGCAGTGGCAGCAACTGCCAATCACAATGTTTTTGCAGCCTTGCAAAAAAGAGCCAGTTCCTGCTGCTGCTACTACGGTTACACCTTCGGAAACCGCGGAAGAAGTGTCCCAGGAAATGGCACCGCCGTCTGAAGAGATGTAAAATATAATTATTGATTGCGCAGTAAAAGTCATCATCACCTTCATCGTCATCATTTTTACTGTGCAGCAAATTCACCACCATCTTCACTCAAATTTTACTTCAACTTCTTTCGTGGTGAGTACAGTAAAATCTTTATTTTTTTTAATCTTGAGTGTTACTGTACTGTATTACATGTAATACAGTACAGTAACATGATACTGTATTGTATTACTGTATATAATATTACTGTATGTATACTGTATTTTTTTAAATTTAAAGCTTGCCGATCACATCATATACTATAGCTACTTTACCACAGTAATTTAGCCCCTGTTATATGGTACTGTAAACTTACCTACCGAATTCATGTTGCTTAACGTTGTCCCTGTTATTAATAGCGTAAAGGGTGGGTTGTTTAGAGTACAGGGGGGGTTTTAAAAAGTCCAAATACACGTTAAATAATTAAATAAATATGCTGTCCGTACTTCGCGGAATTTCAATCATTGCGGCCGGTCTTGGAACCTGTCTCCAGCGATAAACGAGGGGTCACTGTACTTTCCTCCGCCAGATGGCTCTGAGGTAAAACTGTAGCAGTCTGGTGTATAACCTGCCCAGACAAACAAGCTTTTCTATTGAGGACAGTGTTCCTAGAAGGCTCATCCAAGCATCGGCTGTGCAGGATGGGCAAGAAATGAATTTCCCGACTTTCCTGATGCAACTGAGAATCCTTTGTTGGGACGGAAAAGCCTGAAAATTCAGAGAACCCATCACTATCCCCAAATACAGAATCAACTGAGTGAGGACTAACTGCGACTTCTTGAAGTTTATCAGTAATCCTAAATCTTGCACAGGCTGGAGAGCTTTCTGGAGGTCCTATGTGCACTGGGCTTCCAAGGGGGAGCATAGGAGCCAATCATCCAGGTACAAAGACACGTTTATCCCCATGAGGTGCAACTACTTTGCTAATGGAGCGAGAACACGGGGAAAAGCTTGAGGGGCTGTGGAGAGGCTGAAGCACAGAGCCCGAAACAGTAAGACCCTGTCCTAGAACACGAATCTCAGACACTTTCTGTAGTCCTGGTGAACTGAAACGTGACCATCCAGTCTCCCTGGTGGATTGGATGGCTGACAGGAACGAGTGATTTGTTTCCATCTTGAGCTTCGTAGTTTGAATAAAGAAGTTCAGAGCACTGACGTCCAGGACAGGTCTCCATCCCCCTCATGACTTGGGAACTACATAGAGGTGATTGTAAAATCCATCCGTGCTTGTGTCCTTGACTTCCTCCAACACCTGCTTCTCAAGTAGAGCCAAAACTTCCAGAGACAGGGCCGAAAACCTCTCTGAGCTTACCGAGTAGGCCGTTAACCTGATGGAAGAGGTTACTAAGGGAGGTTTCTCCCTGAAAGGAATTGCATAGCCCTCCTTTAAAACTTGTAGCACCCACAGATCTACTTTCCTTGTCTCCCACCTGCTCCAAAAATGAAGGAGCCTTGCCCCCACTGGGACATGGAGGACAGGTAACTCATCTGCGAGGGACGGCTTAGTTGGAAGGCTTTTTGCTGGGTTGTACTGGATGCAGATTGGCTCTCAGATGGGACTGAAAGTGACCTCTGCTTCCTCGAAAGGCCTGCTGATCCAATGAAGTCCTGGCAGTTGGAACTGAAGAAGATGAAGATTGTGCAGGAATCCTAGTCCTTTTGGCAGACTGAGAGAGCAGGTCTTGGGTTGACTACTTCTGCAGTTTGCACATCACTCATTCCAAAGTTTCTTGCGGAAACAAACTGGTGCGATCTAAGGGAGCAAACAGCAGGAAGAATGTTGAGAGGGACAGACCTCCTAAGAAAGGAATGAGCACCCAAATCTCTTTTTAAGTACTCCAGTAGTAAAAATGGTGGCCAGCTCATGGGCACCGTCTCTCACTGCTCTATCCACGTAGGCCAGAACACCCAACCAATCCATGGCAAAGTTCTCCTGAAGCGATGAGCAGTCCTCAGTCTTCTTTGCCAACGCTCCTACGGTCCAGTCGAGGAAACTCAGGACCTCAAAGGCCTTAAAAATTATATTTTAATGATAAAATAAAGTTTGTTCATACTTACCTGGCAGATATATATATAGCTGTATTCTCCGAAGTCCGACAGAATTCCAAAAACTCGCGGCACACGCAGTGGGGCCAGGTGGTTAGTACCCATTCCCGCCGCTGGGAGGTGGGTATCAGGAACCATTCCCATTTTCAATTCAGATTTTCTAGTGCCACTGTCTCCTGAGGGGAGGTGGGTGGGCACTATGATTATATATATCTGCCAGGTAAGTATGAACAAACTTTATTTTATCATTAAAATATCATTTTGTTCATGCGACTTACCTGTCAGATATATATATAGCTGAATCCCACCATTGGAGGTGGGAAGAGACACAATAGGATTTAGGAAACAAATATATGTAGGCAATTGACGCCTTGGTTCCTTACTTATTAGCATAGCTGACTTCGTGATTACTGTCACCCAAGCCTACTTCTGCTTTACTAGAGTCTCCAGCAAGGTAGTGACCTATATAGCTGGTGAGTTCTAGATGATCTGTCCACGGGGGCGTGACCACAATGGGACTAGATCATAAGACCATACTGTGAGGGCAAAAGGAGCAACGACAAACCACCTGACCGAGAGCGTCAAAAGGTCCTGCCGAAGGGACGCCAGATCGGTGGGAAGCCCCCGTAACCCTCTTGCGGCTTTCGACTTGCCCTCTCCCTGGTCCTGGGAGTCCGACAGAGGTCCAGGCCTAGAAGCGTTATGGGGCCGATCTGACGTAAAAACACAAAATCAAGATTAAAATATACTTCCTAACCTCTAAAGGATAGGATAAGTATCACTCTCTGCCCGCAACACTGTGTCTGCGGAAATGACAACAGGTCCTGCCGAAGGGACACCAGATCGGTGGGAAGCCCCCGTAACCCTCTTACGGCTTTCAACATGCCCTCTTCCTGAGTCCTGGGAGTCCAACAGAGGTCCAGGCCTAGAAGCATTATGGGACCGATCTGACGTAAAAACACAAAATCAAGATTAAAATATATTTCCTAACCTCTGAAGGATAGGATGAGTATCGCTCTCTGCCCGCAACACTGTGTCTGCGGAAGCGACAACAGGTCCTGCCGAAGGGACGCCAGATCGGTGGGAAGCCCCCGTAACCCTCTTACGGCTTTCGACATGCCCTCTCCCTGAGTCCTGGGAGTCCGACAAGGGTCCAGGCCTAGAAGCATTATGGGGCCGATCTGGAGTGTGGAAACATATGGTCCTAGCGAATAGCAGTCTTCGTATGTCGTCTTCATGTCCCGCAAGTAATGTGAAGCGAACACCGAATTGCTTCGCCAGAAGGTGGTACCCAGAAGATCTCTAAGGGACATGTTCTTCTGGAAAGCCACCGAGGTTGCAATGGCTCTAACTTCGTGAGCCTTAACTTTCAAAAGACTCAAGTCATTGTCTTGAACGTCGGAAAGTGCGTCTAAAATGGTGCTTCTAAAAAAGAACGCCAGTGCATACTTAGAAAGAGGCAAATCCGGCCTCTAGACAGAGCACCACAGGCTGTCCGAAGGACCTCGACTTTCCTGAGTCTTCTGCAAATAAAATTTGAGAGCCCTGACAGGACATAGGACTCTTTCTGGTTCTTGTCCGAGAATTTCCATCATACCCTTAATCTCGAAGGTCCTGGGCCAAGGGGTAGACGGGTTCTCGTTTTAGCAAGAAACATAGGGCTTAGAGAACATACTGCATTATGGGCTCTAAAACCTACATGTTTACTGACAGCCTGAAGTTCACTAACTCTCTCCGCCGTCGCCAGAGCAGTTAGGAAAATAACCTTCCTTGTCACATTCTTGAGAGACGCCGAAGAAAGAGGCTCGAAGGTATTTGACATTAAAAATTTCAGAACGACATCCAGGTTCCAGGGAGGCGTCCTGGAATGAGGTACCTTGACAGTCTCAAAGGATCTCAAGAGATCGTGAAGATCCTTGTTGTCGGCTGATAGTCTGAATGCAGTTAGACTCAGAGTGGGGAAGTTTTGTGGTACCTTTCGAAATGGGGCTGCCTGAGCAGATCTACTCTCAGGGGAAGCGTCCTTGGGAAGTCCACTAGGAAGGCCAAGACCTCTGTGAATCATTCTGCCGCTGGCCAAAAGGGGGCGATCAACGTGATCCTCGTCCCTTCCGACGCTGAGAACATCCTGATTACCTCCCCCAGAATCTTGAGGGGAGGAAAGGTGTAGAGATCCAAACCCTTCCAATCCCAGAGGAGGGCATCTACTGCTACTGCTCCTGTATCTAGAACGGGACGTCGCGAAGAGATCCACCAAGGGACGTCCCCATAACCTCCACAGCTCCTGACATACCTCCTCATGAAGGGTCCACTCGGTCGGTAGAAGTTGACACTGTCGACTGAGAAGGTCCGCGCGGATATTCTCCACTCCTGCAATGAACCTCATAAGGATCATGATCCCCCACGCATGGGCCCAAAGCAGGATTTCCTTCGCCAGGGCGAACAGGGACCGGGAACGAGATCCTCCCTGTTTCTTGAGGTATGTCAGGGCTGTGGTGTTGTCTGAATTTACTTGTACGACTCGGCCTGACACTTGGCTCTCGAAGGATTGAAGGGCCAGCAGGATCGCCCCTAATTCCTTGAGATTGATGTGCCAGGACACCTGTTCCCCTCTCCAGGTGCCTGACACTTCCTCCCTTCCTAGTGTTGCTCCCCATCCCTCCCTGGACGCGTCGGAAAACAACACTAGGTCGGGGCTCTGAAGGCATAGAGAAACCCCTTCTGCCAACCTCAAGGGGTCGGGCCACCACCTCAGGTGATTCTTGACAACGGGAGAGATCTTCAGGGTCTCCTCTAGATTCTCCTTGTCTATCCAGTTTTCCGCCAGGAAAAACTGGAGCGGCCTGAGATGAAGTCTTCCCAGGGAAAACAAACTCCTCCAGCGAGGAAATGGTCCCCAGCAAACTCATCCATTCCCTCACCGAGCATGTTTCCTTCCCTAGGAAGGATGAGACTTTTTCTAAGCATTGCTGCTGACGTTCCTGGGATGGAAAAGCTTGAAAAGCCACTGAATCCATCTGAATCCCCAGATAGACGATGGACTGCGTCAGGATCAGATGGGACTTTTCTTCGTTCACTAGAAGTCCTAGGGACTTCGTCAACTCTAAATTCGCATTCAGGTCCTCCAGACACTTTGACTGTGAAGAGGCTCGGATGAGCCAATTGTCCAGGTAAAGCGAGATACGAATACCAGCCAAGTGAAGCCATCTCGCCACATTTCTCATGATAATCGTGAAGATCATGGGAGCTGAACTTAGCCCAAAGCAAAGAGCTCTGAATTGAAACACTCGTCCCCCTAGTACAAACCTCAGGTAATTCCTCGACTGGGGATGTATGGGAACGAGAAAGTAAGCGTCCTGTAAGTCCAGAGCGACCATTCAATCTCCTGGTCTTAATGCTCCTAAAACAGACTGGGACGTCTCCATCGTGAACTTCTCCTTCACCACGAAGCGGTTCAGTCTGCTGACATCTAGGACTGGTCTCAATCCTCCCGACTGCTTCGGAACTAGGAACAGTCAGTTGTAGAATCCTGGGGAGTCCAGCTCCAGGACTTGCTCCAGAGCTCTTTCTCGAGCAATTGCTCTAACAGCTCGAAAAGGATCTGTTGCTTCTCTTGATGGAATGAGGGCGACAGATCCCTGGGCGATGTGCACAGAGGTGGCGAGTCGAGAAAGGGGATCTTGTATCCTCTCTCGATAACTTCGAGGGACCAGGTGTCTGCCCCTCTTGCTCTCCAGGCTCTCGCAAACGAAAGAAGCCTGGCTCCTACAGGTGTCTGGAGGCGCTGCAAGTCACTTCTTGCTCCTAGGTTTAGGCAGGGCTCCGCCTCTGGAAAGACCTCTACCTCGGGGAGACGATCTCGAGGAAGAAGCTCCTCCACGAACGGGCTTCTGCTTCCTGGAGGTCTGACCCGACAACGACGTCAAAGGGACTGCCGGGCGTCTTGACGAGTGGGCCAAGAGGTCTTGAGTGGCCTTCTCCTTCAAGCTGGAGGAGAGATCCTTGATCAAGGACTGGGGGAAGAGATGGCTCGAAAATGGGGCGAACAACAATTCTGCCCTCTGCGACGGAGAAACTGACTCTGCAAAAGTATGACGCCAACAGCATCTGGTGTTCCCAGGCGGTCACCCATCCAAGTACTGACCAGACCCAACGTTGCTTAACTTCGCTGATCGGACGAGAAGCGGTGCATCCAACGTGGTATGGCCGTAGGCAGTAAGGTTACAGTACAAGGCCCTCTTCTTCAAGGGGCCCGTACAAAAGTGGGAAGCCAGTTCCTCCGAGCCCTCCCTGACTGCCTTGTCCATGCAGTTCAACACGCTGGACAGCTCCCCCAGGCTGATCGAGTCGGGACTCCTAATCTTGACGTCTAGAGCCCCCAAACACCAGTCCAGGAAATTGAAGACCTCCATGGTTCGAAACAGACCCTTCAAATGGTGATCTGTCTCCGACATAGTCCAGGACACTTTGGTTCCCCTCTTCCTGCAGACAGGAGGGACCTTCTAGGCGCGTTGAACAAGCTAGCGAAGTCTCCCTGGGACGACGAAGGAACTCTTGAGCCGACGTCCTCTCTGGTCTCGTACCACATACCTGCCTTGCCGCTCAGCTTGGACGGAGGCAGGGCAAAAGAAGAATTGCCTTGGGTCTTCCTTTCCTATATCCAGGTGTTAACCTTCTTGAAGGCCTTCTTCGTCGCCAGAGACGAAGTCATCTTGACAAACCCCGGTGCTCTCCTCTTCTAGGACGAAGCAAACTGCGAAGGAGGAGAGAGAGGAGCCGAGGGTTTGAACTTGTCGCCAAACAAGTCCTTGAGAAAACCGGCTAACACCTGGTAGTCCGTAGACGAGGAAGGGGGAGGCTGCTCATGGACTGCAGGCTCCGACTCACAAGAGACTTCTCCCTCTTCAATGGGAGAAACAATGAGTCTCCCAAGGCCTTGGGAGAACGAAGGCCTTGCGGACCAACACGCAGATGGGATCTACGCTTCCCCGCAGTCTTTGATTGCTCTGAAGAGTCACGTCGAGCAACCAAAGAGGCGTCCATCCGAGTGTCCTGTCGAGAGTCCATGACCTGACGAGCAGCTACAGAAGCGTCCTCTGCCCGCAACACTAGGATAGCTGCTTGCGGAGCGTCATGCTGCAGCGTCACGATGGTGATCCAGCGAGCGGTGAGCACGACTGGGAGACGAAGCAGGTGACGGTGAAGACGAAAGAGGCGCAGGAGAGGGGGCTAGGTAGGCTAGTTCGTCTGCTAATGATTTAATTAATCTAACCTCGAAAATTTGAAGAAGCGAATAAAACATGCTTGACAGAAAAGCCCCCCAGTCAATATCTTGTGAAATAGGCTACCTACTTGGGAAGTCTAACTCCCGCTTAGCCTACGAGTAATAGTTATACGAATTTGGCTCGCCTAAGTTAGGCCGGTAGATATAAATCAGTCTCGGCGAGATAAAAACCTATTCTCGTCGTTTTAACTAAAACTATGGTAGGTTATCTCCTCACCCTGACTAAAACTAAAGTTTGATACTGACCTGAGTAAATTATGGCATCTTTAACATTTACTGTGCTACTTTGAACTCGCGGTTGCGTTTGTTTACTTTTACTAGGAGGCAGCCATTTGCCTACGTGACGTCACTCGTCTAGTTCCGCTGCTCTCGGTAGACTATTTCCAAAACAAACCTTACCTTTCCTTTAATAACTCCATAAGTGTTTGATTTTGTTGTAGCAACATAGTTACAATATCTTTATTGGACATATCCTCTTCAGCGTCCGCCTTACGAGTCCGTTTTCTCGACGTGCACTTTGATTGACCCGGCGTTATTGTTGCTTCTTCTTCATTTTCGCTTGACTCGCTCAATCTATGCACCTCCGCAATAGTTATTATTTTCTTAGCCATCTTCCAGATGCAAAAAGGAGCACTATTAGTGCGAGAATGAAATCCTGAACTAAAAATTAGCAGGGTGGGAGGCAAAGTAAGCGATCATTTATCAAGCAAACATGCCCCCTACACCTCATGCATATATTGTGAGGATCTCCCGAAGCTTTCGGGAGCCTCACCTTACACTCATTCACACAACATACTCTGAAGCTAGCACAACTAGATCCAGACATTCTCCAAAGAGCAATCAAAAGCAAATTCCACAAAAGCGTATGCCAATCCACAATCCAAAGTCAAAAACCAAAAGTCAAATAGAATACTTAAGTGGAAAATAACGAGTTTACGAAATCCAAAGACGGAGGTACTGAAAACAGATGTTGACAGTACCGGCGACAGAGAAAATCTGAATAGAAAATGGGAATGGTTCCTGATACCCGCCTCCCAGCGGCGGGAATGGGTACTAACCACCTGGCCCCACTGCGTGTGCCGCGAGTTTTTGGAATTCTGTCAGACTTCGGAGAATACAGCTATATATATATCTGCCAGGTAAGTCGCATGAACAAAATATCGTTCAGCAAATGATCTAACTCTGACATGGTAAAAAGAATCCTAGCTGAAGAGCAGGCTGATCAATGTGTTGCATCTATGAGACTGGAGAAGTCCCCTTGAGAGGTGGCAGAGACTCCCAAGGACGGAGCCTCTCCAGTGGCATACAACAGATACTTCTGTCATGTCAGACAAGGAGGCAAAAAAAAAAAAAAAAAAAAAAAAAAAGACTGCTTTTTCAATGTCCCTCTTCTCCCACAACCATTCATCAATATGTGCAAGAGATTTCCTGGGTGAAGAAGAAAGAACCATACATGGTAACTTAGCAGAACCTGCCAGTTGTTGCATCACAAATGCCAAACCCAGAGAGGATGGAGTGGCCAGAGAGAAGAAATACAGATAACACACCAGGAAGAACTGCAAAAGAGCCGAATAGTTTGACGTAGGTGTATCCTCACCCGCAGGTTCCTCCTCAGAGGAAATCAGGGACATCAGAGGGTCTGTGGGAACTTGAGTCACTGGAGCTGGTTTCTGTACCAGGTTCAGAATCCTATAGGGATGGCGCTGAATAGGAGCCAAAGATGGATCCTCAACTACAGGAGAGCCAGCTCTTGATACGCCAGGTACAGAGTCACACCTGTGGTGCCAAACGATTACAGTACACTGGCAGGTGGGCAAACATCAACATTGGCGCCCACTGATACTGGACGCTTGGACCTTGAGAGCCCGCTCACGGATTGATTGGACACAACATACTTACTGACATTTACACCCTTCACAGACACTAAGGGGTTGGATGTTTGAAGCTTGGACACTGGTGGGCGCTTGACTGTTGGGCGCTCGGACGCCAGATGTCCATATACTGAATGATCATATAACACATGATCACCCTTGGGGTGCTCCGACACTGGGCGCCCACAAGCTGGAGGCGTGGACAATGGGCGCTCGGACATTGGACGATCATATGAATGGTGCTCAGACACTGATCACTCAAACGATGGGCGCTCGGACCACAAACAATTCACCTCCTGGGCACTTGGACACTAAATTCTCAGACTCTGGGCGCTTGGACACTTTATGTCCATACACAGGACTAACGAACATTTTCTTGGACAATTTATGGCGCTCCCTGGACGCTGAATGGAAGCAAAGAGCTTGAGAGGACTTCCAAAAATTACAATAGGGAAGAGGGCTGCATGCCCTTTCTATCGCTCGCTTACGAGCTGGGAGAGTCGTCTTCCACCGAGGCGCCAGACCTTTTCAATGTTCTCGACAACTGAGCTAAGCGCCGGCTGCGCTTTGTGGCCCCATTGGAGCCCAAGTCACTGGAAGATAACGTATGCACATCCAAGCTGATGCTTTTCCAACAGCAGTCCTCCGAGTCCTGGGATTTGTGGACAACAGACTCGGATGAGGCAGTGACTACTTTTGGGCAAACCTCACCCACCTCCCTTGGACTGCCAGTTTGCTTCCTTCCAGGTGAGCAAGGCGAGTTTAGCAGGGACCTTGGTCTATGAGCATCGGTGGGATGAGTAGCCACCCCCTCCACTAACACTGCACTCGACACTGCACCAACACTGTTAAATTTGTCCATATTGACACGCACTGAGTTCCCAATCTGGAAAACGGTGCTCACCAACAAATCAAATTTCTGATCAACACGCGCTTCTAGGCTGGCAATGGCACTGGGTTCAGAGGAATGGGAGCCAGAGAAAGGAGTTACAGATAAAGTCGGAGGACTTAGAGATAGGGGAAAAAGCAGTCACAGGTGTTGTTGAAGGTACAGATTATTCAGCCACATCAGGCCCCGGAGACAAAACCTGACTAGCAGAAGCCTTCTCAGTCAGCCCTAGCAGTAGCCTTTCTTAGTCTGTCACACTGTAATTTCTCTAAGAGCGCATGCATTCTTCCATTTCCCCTTATCCCAGTCCTTACATTCGTCACAGCAAAGTTCCGGTGAGCAAACTTGCTCCCTACATGAACTACATACAGTGTGATTGTCTTACAGCCTTTACTACAGTACCTGATGCTAGACAGGCTAGAATCTGACATGATTAGTCCAAGCAAAAATAGTCAAAGTTGGGAAAGTCACAATTAGGAATCCTGAATTAGCTAAGCTAATTAATAGTAGCACGCTACCAAAAAGCAAAGATTGCTTCACCAAATGAAGATGGTCTGCAACAATCCGGTGAAAACCAAAAAACCAGAGCTGCTCAATAACCAAATGTTTAGTCATTGACCGGCAGAAATGAATTGAGCTCTTTGGCTGTCTTGTAGCTATCCTTCCCTAAAAGTGGGCGGGGCAGTATACCTACACCCAAAACAAAAGGGCGCTACAGCGAACTTTGAATTTTGACCTTCCGCGTAAAGTAGAAACTAATGGCTATGTAATTATTTGATAAGTTACTTACATGAAATGTAGCATTATAAAAGGCTAATTATTTCTGTTTATTACTCTCTAACTGAGGGTGGACATTTAGGCCAAATTATAATACGCTGTGCAAAAATATTTTCTTTGAATTTACTGCCTTACAGTTACACAGATACCCCCGCCCACCTGCCATTTCTACATGATTCAGCTTTCTCTGTATTATACAATAGCGCTAGGGGGATGACAATTGCTGTTATGTTATAACTACCTAGAGAACATTGAAAATGCAAGAGTACTGTTTATTCAACAAAGCTGACTTCAGCCATAAACTGCTCATACAGAGAATATACACTTCCATACAGCTGTACCTCACTCTTAATAAAGGACACTAGATTAACAGGAAAATGTCATTCCTAGGTCTCTGATTCCAATGGTCTCCCTATACATGACATAAGCAATACTAGAAGGAGTGATTCTGACAAATGGCAGAAGGGACCTGCAAATCAAACACAGCTACTCCCTCTTTTAAACAGACTGAACAATGTACAGTAGGCAAAGAAACTGTGGAATAAACAAGCATTCCAGTATTACTTACTAGCTGCATCATTACGATGGTTGCTGCTAAGCTATCTTTTTTCATATGCTAAATTAATCACTAATAAATAGCTTCAATACATTACGAGTAACAGTACATAGGTTAGAAACAACAATGTATTTTTGCTGGCTGTAGGTCTCTCTCTCTCTCTTACTTATCAGAGGGGCGGATTTCAGGAGCATCTGATAAGTTGAAAAGATTATTACTACAAATTAGTGACGAGATGCTGTCACACTTCTACAATGTGGTAGAGCTTTTGGTGACACTTGGAATATAGAATTTAGGCCAAAGGCCAAGCACTGGAACCTATGAAGTCATTCAGCACTGAAACGGAAACTGAGAGTAGAAAGCTTGAAAGGTGTAACAGGAGGAAAACCTCACAGCTGCACTAAGAAACAAGTGTTAGGAGAGGGTGGATAGCAAGATGGAAGAGACAGAATACGAATGGGGGTACAGTAAAAGGAATGAAAAGGGCTGCAGTTAGGGGCCGAAGGGACACTGCAAAGAACCTCAAGTAATGCCTGCAGTACACCATCTGAGGTGCACTAACAGCACTACCACCCTACAGGGGTTGTGACACTTAGCACAGTTAAAGCTTCTATCACCTATATCCTCTGGGATCAAAGTATTCACATGCATGTTTCATGTGTTCACTCATCATCAGCACTACACTATGGCACCTGAGAGCTTTTTCCTGTTGAACGTAATTTAACAGGAAAAAGCTTTCAACATTATTTACAACTCCAAACTGTTAATCTAGAGCTTCAAGCTTACTGTCAGAGTCTATGGCCAGCAAAAGCATACCCTCGGATGCAAAAGAAACCTTATTATTAATATTACTCATAAAGAAACGAGCCTAAATGCCCTATAGTCTGTTACAAAGAGATTCTACACCAACTACTCAGTGACACATACGTACCTTTCCTCCTGTTGTTGGAGAAGGCATGTTTCCAGGTCAGGTAACTGGATGGAGAAACAGTGATTAGATACAGCTGTATCCCCATGGGTCAACAGAAAACATCATTGTAGACCTTGGTGGAATTCATCTGCAAAATAGTCAAGTTACTGTAGGCTGCACTGTTCAAGTTATTGCAGTAACCTATAAAATTGAATGCATTGCTGTGAAATACTTTAACACTTGAAGTAAATAACTCTTAAGTCAATATCTTTCTGTTGTAGCCTTTAAACCAGGGTATATTTTGATTCACCAAAAGCCACTTAACATGATCCTAAAGCCACTTAACATGATCCTAAAGCAGACACGCTTGCAGGACAGCTTCGTAAGATTTTACAACAATGGGGAGACTACATGACAGTCATAGCAACATACAAGACCCAATTAGTGCATGAACTAATACAAATGACATTTATAGATGCACTCTGTCAACTGTAACTCATGCAATTGCAGAGGTCAGTGGTAATGGGATTTAACACTTTTTGCTAGCACAGGCCTGAGAAAAATGCTGAAAAGGAAAAGGTAGGTGGGTGAGGATGTAGTGACAGCAGAGGCACAGAGAGAATTCCAAACCTTTACAGTTCAAGGAATGGATAGTTGCCAAGGATAGAGAGAGTACAGTACCCACTTTTTCATATCAGAATCATTCTTTCAATATGCTGAACCTTTTACAGGGGTTTTGTCTATAGCTATTTCCAGTATGTTGGGGATCTTTTAACCCTTTTGAGAAAACTACAGAGTTCCAAAACTCCTCTGTGGCAAATCAACCACAGCCTGCTTGTGGTCACATTATTATTTTTCTATTCTGACTCATCAATTTAGTGTCATTCTGAAGATGAATACTTGTAACTTAAAGCAGAATTACTGAAAATGGGAAATAACAAAAATAAGTCACAACAACCAATCAAACTTTGGTGAACAGTTTCTATGGATGATGTCACTTGACACCCCTGAAACCTCAGTGATTGGGAACATGACATCAACTGGTGTCATCTGAACCGCAGAGGGCCAAGCTCAAAGACTAAGGTATTGTCATTTACTTTTATCAATGTCCATATTTCACATTTAAGATGCATTTACATTTTCCAAACTGGATTGCTTCCAGTCTCCATAAAACCACTAACTTATTAAGATTTGCCTATGCTGGAAAACACACACACACACACACACACACATACACTACATCATCTGAACAAGTGATAAGAGGAGGTAAGCAGCAATTAGTCAGAAAAACGTCATGAAAGGGCAACAGTAAATGTTCTAGAAAATCAAGAAACTGGGGCTTGGATACAGAACTTGACTAGCTGTAAATTCAGAGAGGAAATGCTGACTCTTTGACTCTTGGGATCACCTATGACACTGTGACAACATTTTCCAGCAATTTTCTACTCGTCCTTTTGACCTCTGTTATTGTGTTCTGCCTTTCGTTCAACGTACCAATATCAAGCATAAGTACTCTTACTATAAAACAAGACCAAATAATAACTCCACAGACAACAATATAAATTATTTTGTATCACAGCTCAGGCTCTACGACAGACAGGACCATCATTATTATCATTAACAAGTTTAAACAGACCAATGACCTCATTAATTTAGCTCTTACAGGACAGGTCCAGATGAACTGTCTTTATTAATAATATAGTTTAGAGTTGATTAAAATCCTGCTTTTTAACTCTTTTTTTATGACTGCGTTCAATGAAAATGGAGATTCTAACATTTCTTTAATTGCTGCAAAGGTTAAGTACTGGAAAAAGAGACAACTCTACGTACACACAGCCACTCTTTCAGAATGTTAAGCAGACTGTTACCAATGCACTGTGGATCATGCAATAGAAGCACAGACACTGGTTAATGAAGCCTTTGTTATTTTAGCATTCAGCTTCATCCCCTCCTGACTAAAGGCGATGATCACTGCACCAAGAGTAGCACTGCATGCAAACACCACCATCTTATTTTCAAGGTCATAAGAATATGGACATAAGCCAAAAATCAATGCACATCCAAAAACGCTACCTTGAGGAACATCAGATACGATATATCTAGGCTAATTCAAATCACCACCAAAAACTGTTTTATTATTCACTTACATGACTGTGAATGAAATTGTAAAATGTGGCCTCCATCACCCAAATTGCTAACCATATATAAGAGTCTTATGGTGAGTCAAATCAAAATTCAGCAAACCAATAAAATATCAGACAACTTTGGACTCCTCGACACTGTCAAGGCTTCCTTGGCCATGACTAATTTGAGATTGGAAAGCATCACAGGTACCTAACTGATTCCTGCAAGCATATCAGCTATCAAGAAAAAGTCTCCAATCAAGGTACTGATAGGCCGAGTTCAATATTTCACGAAACTTAGAGAATTCTGCAAGAATGGTAATTTGTCTGCTACAATTATCACCAGTGCTTTATAATTGAATTTGCTGATGTTATCACATCCCTGTTCATGTTCAGTTGTGCAAATGTGGCTATTTTCCATGCATAGTGATTAATTGCTTGCCATTAGGCTGCACTTATCTCAGCTACTGTTGCAATCAGCATTTTAAAATCCTTTGGAAACTGCATTTTTAAATAATTTGTTTATTGGGAAAAGTATAATAAAAAAAGTAATTCAAGGAACAAGCATCACAAAGATCTTAAAAGATGTTTCACATCACCTGTTTGCATCTTCACCACCTCACAACAACTTGCGACAATTCACTTACATTTTCATTTATTTATTTATTAATTTGTCAATCTATCTGTTTCCCTAATAACAGATCTCTTTCTCTATTTCCCAGTACTGTACTTCTGTTACTTCTTTCGAATGAGTGTCATATTCTTTAGAAGCTTGAATTTCAAGTCAATGGCCCCTTTGGTGGACTTGTTTCACATTAATGGGGTTCAACTTCAGAAAAATAATAATAATAATAATAATAATAATAATAATAATAATAATAATAATAATAATAATAATAATAATAATAAGGAAATCTGGCAAGACAACAACGACGACATCAGGTACCTTTTAGCACAATGTGTCAATTATGAATCAGTTTCTCAGAAAAAAATGCGGAGCAAGATCTTAACTAGATGAAATTCAGAGAGGAAGTTCACAAGACAGAATACAGAGGAGAGAACTCATCTCATTCCTAAGCAAGCAAAAAGATTCACAATTATTTTCATTATTATTCAGAAGAGGAAGAACCCTATCCATATGGAACAAGCCCACCACTGGGGCCACTGACTTGAAATTCAAGTTTCCAAAGAATATGGTGATCATTAGGAAGTAAGAGGAGGGAAAGGGAAATACAGAAAGAAGGGATCTCATTTATCAAAAAGAAAAAATAAATTAATAAATAGGTAACAATGTATTAAAATGCAAGGAGAATAGCATTAGGGTAGTAATGCATTGCATCTTTGCTTGAATTTTTAAAGCTCCAATTGCACCACATCCTCAGGGAAACTGTTCCACAGTCCAATGGTGTGAGGAACAAAGGACCTCTGGAACTGAGAAGTTGGACAGCAAGGCACATTCACTGCACACTGGTGCTAAAATGTAACAATTATCATGGCGAGAAACAGAGAAAACTCCAACACCTGGGATGAGCTAAGAGGAGGTACAGCAACACCAAACCAGACCAAGGAAATAAGCCATGACTACTCTTTGTAACTAAACAGAAAATGCAAATTAGCTAAATGGACTGAAGATAAAATAATGTTAGGAGTGCTGTAATACTTTTTTAAGTGCAGAGGCCAATGAGAAAAAGAGCCCAGTGTCTTGAAGCTGCAAAGGTCAATCAGACAGTGAGCTGATCCTTATACTGCAGAGCAAGAAGAAACAGGATGTGAGAGGGGGAGGGAAAACGAAGGGATAACTCTTCAGGAAGTGTCGACTGCTTTATAAAGGATGGAAGCTTTAGCACTGTGGAAAATGAAATCACAACTGAATTACAAATTAAGAATACTTCTGGATCATCAAAAATGCAGGCAGCATTTGTGGTCAATTTAAGGACAAATGACCCACACATAAAAAAAATACAAGCTTCTACAGCTACTGGGAATGAAAACACCAACACTTGAATAAACAGTCCATACAACATAGCACTTCTTTGAAAGCTCGAGGGATTTTCAGTTTTAAAGGCTATTTGTGATCAGCTCACAGTATTAGGAATTCTTGAATTCAGGTTATCTTGACTTGAAGTTACCTGAAGTCAATGTTGATTCAGAAAGCTTCTTAAATTTAATGTCCAAACCTTTTCATTACTTCCAGTCGCTGTTGAGGCACCCATTTCAGATACTGTAAATGCTGCCACTGTTAATGCTCTGATAGGTTCTCTACAGACAGACAGACAGACATTGAGTAATGAGGGGTGGACAGTAAGTGACTGGTGTTTAACTGATGTGCACAATTCTCTGGAAGAAATAACCAAAGATTTTGGACAGCAGTTTTTATTTAAGTGCTTTTATGGCACTCTTAGAATTGGTAGAAGAGAGGATTGGGGGAGGGGATGGGAATTCATAATAATTTTGAAAACATGGAAGACTGAATAATCCTGCCACAAAAAGTGATATTTCATAAGGACTTGACAACAGTTTTCCAACCAACCAGCATACACCCCTACACAAAAATAACCTGACAATTAAGACATCAAACTTCATGGGACACGATCAGAAAGCTCTCTCCTTGATATCTACACAGGCAAGTCATACAAAGAGTAACTTAATTTAGTATTTAACTCTAAAACTGTGATAATCACTTCAGATTTGCAATCAGATTTCCTCAACAGCTGCACCTATATGCAGTAAATGTGCCTCGCTGTCAAACTTCTCAGTTCCAGAGGCCCTTTATTCCTCACACCATTGGACTGTGGAACAGCCTCCCTCCCTGCTGAGGATGTTGTGCAATTGGGACCCCTACAGTTCAAGCAAAGATGCAAGCATTACTACCCTGATGCTCTTCTCTTCGCATTTTTATTTACTTTCTGTATTTCCCTTTACCTCCTCTTACTTCTTTCTAATGAACCCATATTCTTTGGAAGCTTCGATTTCAAGTCAATGGCCCCTGTGGACTTGTTCCATATGAAAAGGGTTCATTGTCTGAATAATCTAATAATAATAATACTGTATCAATAATAATAATAA
This sequence comes from Macrobrachium rosenbergii, assembly GCA_039081455.1. Classification (NCBI taxonomy): domain Eukaryota; kingdom Metazoa; phylum Arthropoda; class Malacostraca; order Decapoda; family Palaemonidae; genus Macrobrachium; species Macrobrachium rosenbergii. The sequence continues at coordinate 10,069 of JANJGK010004623.1, read as the reverse complement.
TAATAATAATAATAATAATAATAATAACAATAATAATAATAATCACACTGAAAGTAAAAATCATGCTGGGAAAAGCAACATCTTTGGTTAAAAGCCCTTTCATAAATAAGAAGGAATATTCAACTAATAATAATAATAATAATAATAATAATGATAATAATAATAATAATAATAATATAATAATAATAATTTACCAATGATAACATCCAGAGCATTACAGAAATATCAACAGCATGCAATTAGAAACAGCGCACATGGTGAGAAAAGTGATGGACTCCTAAGGCGGCAGGATGCAACTCGGAACCACACACTACGAATACCACCCAGTCGAATAGGATGACTGTGATACCAAAAAAATAAATAAAAATAAAAAATAAAAACAAATAATAATAATAGTAATAATAATGACAAAAAGGGATTGTTCTCATACAGAGAACAGGTATAAACTTCATAACTTTAGTGAACAGAAAAAGTCCAGCATAATTTAAAAAACTTGCAATGAATTTTATGTTTAAGGTGGTGATAAATTCAGACATTGCACTACCCCTGTAGGGGGCATTTTAGCACCTCAGGTAAAACAATGATTCGCATTTGTACTTTAAAGTGACCACAATACGGCAACATTTTAATCGTCAATCCCAAGTCAGTAATGATATCTGTTATTTCAGAGAGCAAACATGACAAATTCCTTACTCCGGCTGCTCAAATTGCCGCCAACTTGAGCTCCTTTCATCTTGAGTTTCTTCGTCTACAGCATACTTTCTCCGCCGCTGAGTTGTGGAGGTTCTGGTGCATTGTGGGTCTGGTAGCTGACGCCCATCATGTCATCTTGAGATAAAGTCCAGACCTTGTTGTTCCAGACGACACTGCGTCACTTTCCCAAGAAAATCTCTTGCCATCTGAAAACAAATTTGTACTTCAGCGTAAAACTCCAATGACACTACTTTGCACTTCGCAGCTGATGATACCATACAATTAGCCTGTATATTCTTTTCACTGTAAAAACTGTAACTATATATTCTGTAACCAATTTATACTCCATTAACAAATATAGTATCAGTATATTCTTTTATCTTTAAAACTGATCACTATATATTCTGTTAACTATAAAAACGGTAACTGTACATTCTTTTAACTACAAAAACTGTATACTCCATTAACCATGAAATAAGTAACTGTTTATTTGTTCAACAACAAAAACTGCAACTATGTATTCTTTTAACGATACAAAATATTACAGTATATGCTTTTAACAATGAAAACAGCAACAGCATAATCTTTTAACAAAAAAAGCTGTGAAGGTATATTCTTTTAACTGTAAAAGCTATCTGAACATTCTTTTAACTAGAAAACCTGTGATGTCTCTTTCAGGCTTGAGAACGTCTCCAAAGAAATTAACTGAGAAGAATATTGTCGAGCTTCTTCCGCTCATCAGCGAAGGCAACGAAAGTTAGGGAAGGAATGTCGGAGATTACAGTACACGGGAGTCTGGGGCTGCACCTACAGGAGCCAAGGCAAGAGTCACAATGTATGTATGAAGGTTAGTAAGTTTTGGGTAGGGTAGGTTAGGTTACGTTCAGAATACGTCTTTGGGATACCGTAAGGTAGGTATGAAGGTTAGTATGCTTCAGGCAGGGTAGGTCTGGTTAGGTTAATTTCCTGTTGACCGAGAAGGAAGCCAAGGCCAAAAAATGCTAGAACAGTCTGGACAAGGTCAACGGTGGATCAGTCTGCATCATAACTTCTGTGTCACCAGAAGAGGCGTCGCTTGAGGAGAAATGGATAAAACTGAACAGTTATCAATATTAACATCATTCAGAAGATGAAGAACCCTATTCATATGGACAAGCCCACCAAAGGGGCCAGTGACTTGAAATTCAAGCTTCCAAAGAATGTTACGGTGTTCATTAAGAAAAGCAACAGGAGGGTAACGTGAAATGCAGAAAGAAAGAAAGAGCAGATCTCACTTATTGAAAAATAAAAAAAAATAATAAATTAAATAGATAAAAATGTATTAAAATGTCTGGTTCTTGCCAGGCGGCGACCATTATTTACTGCTCTTTGCTTATGTTTTTGTTTATTATTACACCTTTTGTTTGTGTTTATGATATTCGCAGTCTTTTGTTCACATTCTCACATTCATGGCCCCCCAAGGGACTGGCGCTGAACATGGCACCAATTTAGCATGTAAATTGGCGGTTATTGAACCAGTTTTACTGCTAAATGTTTAGGAGCAGCTTGGATTAAACTAGCACTTTTCAATGCCATGACAGCAAACTAGCCTAACCGTGCCAACATAGTCTAGCCTGAATGGGCCCATGTAACCTAGCCTGACCAGGCAGAACTAGCCTTACATAGTCTAACCAAGCCAAGCTAGAATAGCCTGAACATGCCCAGTTAGCCTAGCCTAGCCAGACCAGGCTAGCCTCATGGATAATTCTATATATTGGCTCCGTGCCTATTTTTACCATTTCAACTAGTTTTTTCTACACTTTTATGGGTTCTGATATTGGTGGTGTATCTGTTTGTTGTCGGCCAAATGGAATGTCCCTTCGCCGTGTTTAGTACTGGCCTGGGGGGGGGTACCCATACATTAACGAGTTATTGTACTTGCCGGACGGGGTATCAACCGTTCAAAACAGATGTACCCGTGCTCTTTCTTGTGAAGATCGCGTATGGAAACCCCTTGTTGGATGGACTTCGGGTTAATTACAGGTTAATTACACTCAAGCGCCAAAAATTAAAGGTACATGCATGATTAGCAACCAAAGAACTGTAGAAAAAGTCAAGTTAGAAGGCAGTCGCCACCACGGAGCTACTATATAGTTCAACCGCCTCATGTAACCTGACCAACATTAGGTAGCCTAGCCTAACCAACCACCACTCGCCTACCCTGACCAGGACAAACTAGCCTTACACAGCCTTAGCAAGCTCAGCTAGCTTAGCCTAACCACAACAGGCTAGCCTAACTTAGCCTGACCAAGAGAGGTAGCCTACCCAGCCACAGATAGCCTGACCAAGCTGAGCATAACCTGACCACTGCAAGCTAGCCTTACCTGTCAGCCTGAAGGATGTTAGATACCCTAGCCTAGCCTGGAGAAGCCCAGCTAACAGAGCCTGACCCACGTAGCCTAACCTAGCCTGACCTGACCCACCCCATTGAGAGACGCTTGACTTGGGGCACAAAGGTCGTAGTCACCCACCTAGAAGAACCTCCTGACGACGCCGTAGTTCTCCCTTTCCTCCGGGGCAATTTTGACGCCATGGCCGACATTATATTATGTAGAAATGGCATTGAGTAATTCACTTAAATAAGCAATTACAGAAGTGGAGAAGATAATTAGCGATAAATGTGGAAAAACGTACCTGAGGGGCGAGCAGTCTAAAGAGATGACAATGACGTCATCAAGGCCGCTGAGGAAAAATATTTAAAAAATAATAAAAAATGAATACGAATAAATAATAGGATGAAATAGCCTAATGTTTCATTAAATATTTATTTTCGTTATATATATACTTTTTTGTTATATATAAAACGAAATATGGATAATTTATGGAATTATAAAATGGTAAGGGATAGCGAGCCGATTGTGCGTTTATCCGATGTTTACGACTATCTACCTCTTCTTATCCACTCTCTTTATACAACTTCATTTCTGAAACCTTTCGTTGTACTTTCTAATTTTTCGATTATCAAGTATGAAGAGTATTGTTGAGCCATTGCACCCTACCTGTTTCCATTCGTTACATTTAGCTCTTTTTGTTCTACATTGCTGAGGCATAGACTTGTTATGTCATTTGTATATACCTTTGCTACTGCACATAACTTTTTCGTGTAGCCTATATCTCAACATGACCCCTATGAACTTTTTTCTGTTAACTGAGTCAAATGCTTTTTGGAAGTCTATTGATAATATAAATAATGGGTCTTTTCTACTGTACGTTTCCTGATGCAATAATCTAAGATAAACAAATTATCAATTCCTCTTCCTTGTGTAGTAAAGCCTGATTGCAGTTCATGCGTTTTCCCTATATTGCGAACATGCTTTTCTATTTTGCTTTTCAGGATCCCCATGAAAATTTTATATGACACATTGGTTAACGCAATTGGCCTAAGATCTTTGACTGTGGGGTGTTGTTTGTTGGGTGTGAGTGTTGTTATATACTTAAACCAGCTGTTCTGTGTATTCCTGCCTTTCAGTATGTTGTTCAAACATTCTGTCAATTCTCTTTTATGGCAGTGCTTTGTAGAACAGTTTGGACAGAACTGGTTTTCATCCCGTCTGGCCTTCATGGTGCTCTATTTTATTTCATTTTTTCAAGTTGATTTTTCACATCTTCTTCTCTTCAGTTATGGTGACTTCTTCATGAGTTTCATTTCTGTCACTGTTACACCATACACTCCATCCATTTGTTTCTCTTAATGAGAACACATGTCCAAATCCTGCTATTTTTCTTTCCATCATTTCTTCAATGTCGTGTTTATACTACTGCTCTTTTATTCTCCCATTCCATATCTCTCTCATTTGGTTTTCTTCTTTTTGGTATATTTTCTTCCAGAGTTTGACAAGCTCTTCCGCTAGGGTTTCTTCCTTATCTCTTGCTTATTTTCGTCGTGTATCTTGACCCATTCTCTTTTGGAGGTGGTCTTACCTCTCAGCATGTCTGTATATATTCCCAGGTTTTGCTGTGTCTGTTTTTGTCATTCATTATCTCATTCCTAACCTTTTCTTCGTATGCTTTCTTACTGTTATCTGTACGTTTTGTTTTTGCGTATAATATGCTTCTGCGTAGTATTTCTTCTTCTGTGCTTGTGGTTTTCCTTTTTAATTTGTTATATATCCTTCTTTGGTTATTTCTTTCTTTGGTGACCCCTACTGGTTCTATTTCTTCTTGCTTTGTTGCTTTAACATTCTCTTTATTGTCTTCTCTATGGTGCTTGCTTTTGCTGCTCTCAGTCTTTCTCCAGTTGGGTTAGATCTCGTTTTCTGTCTTGCTTACTTTCTATATATTCAAGGTATGTCCTAGTGGACTTTTCTGTTATTTTCAGATATTTGATTTCTTTTGTT